>JAWZYT010003589.1:95000-180000 GCA_034508575.1 Petrolisthes manimaculis | reverse complement strand
ATTATTTCAAAAGAAGTAAACCCATCCGATACAATAATTTCCTCACCTAAGTCAGTGAAGAAATTGCCGCCATATGCCTTTGTTTGTATGGGGAGAGAGTACTGCGAGGGAGGGGGGCGGGAGGGTAATGGAGAGAGTGAGGGATGTTAGTTGGGGGAGGTAAGGGGAGGGGGGAAAGAACAGCTAATGGGACATACACTCACACACACACATACAGCTTACTGTCACATACTAAACAAGTGTGTCATTGTGTTTGTAGTCATAAATAAAATATAGCTCGAAATGTAGATAGATATGGAAAATAATTTCTCAATTTTATGTATGAAGATACACACACACACACACACACACTGTACATATCTCATTTTCTGATTTGTAAATATATAATCTGATAATTAGACCAGAAAGTACAGCCTCCCTCATTGTCCTCTCGTTTATAGTGACTCACTCTCCCCAGGGACACAAGGTGGGTAAAGGGCTCGTCATTGTATGTGTGTGTGTGTGTCAAACTCTCTCTGCGCTTTTGTGTGTGTGTGTGTGTATGTGCACAAAACATATACATAACATATACATAACTGGGTATACAGTAGGTAGTGAATGGAAGTAATGCGTGGAAGTAGGGGAACGTTTACCACCAGTACACACACACACACACACACACAACAGGATGTAGGTGGTGAAAATACTGTTTGTGAAGTAAATTCATGCAGTTGTATAACTAAGGATATAATTTTTTAGGCAAGGCAAGTGAAAAATAAGTCAGATAGTAACTTTGTGAATAGAAGCACATATATATCCTTGACATTTTAGCCATATATAATTATTCAGTTCATTTTAGTGTATGCTTCTATCCATCCATTTTCTCTGATGATCAATAATAAGGAGGGTATAAAAAATTCCTAGTGTCCTCAACCTCTCCAATTACGTGTAATAATTTTGGCAAAACCAAGGCAAATAAATAAAAAATATAATCGATGCATGATGCACAAACATGGGACAAGTACACTGATATAAGTTTTATACAGTTTTGAGATAGCAAGCATTTGGCTATATACCCGCACAGGGAGAGTTAAACTTCATCGATATACCGCAAACAACGGGTTAAGGGGATGCAGAAATAGGGGACAGGCTTTCAACCCACCCCAAGCCTGTCCTCCTATTCCCCCCCCCCCCAGTCCCCCCCAAGCCTGTTCCCTTCTCCTGCACCCCCTTAAGGAGGTTATGTATGTATGTATGTATGTATGTATATTTTATTATTATTATTGTATGTGTGTGTATGTGTATGTATGTATGTGTGTATGTGTATATGTATGTATTATATGTGTATGTGTGTGTGTATGTATGTATGTGTGTGTATGTTTATGCATGTATGTGTATGTGTATGTGTGTGTGTGTGTATGTACGTATGTGTGTGTATGTGTATGCATGTATGTGTATGTGTATGTATGTATGTGTATGTGTATGTGTATGTATGTACGTGTGTGTATGTGTATGTGTGTATGTA
The DNA here is from genome assembly GCA_034508575.1 of Petrolisthes manimaculis. NCBI lineage: Eukaryota > Metazoa > Arthropoda > Malacostraca > Decapoda > Porcellanidae > Petrolisthes > Petrolisthes manimaculis. The sequence continues at coordinate 178,496 of JAWZYT010003589.1, read as the reverse complement.
TGTGTATATTTGTTTATTATAGTATATTTAGTATATTTGTTTACCTGGTCCTGTTTATTCTTTGAAGGAATGAATGTGTGTGTGTGTGTGTGTGTGTGTGTGTGTATATATATATGTGTGTGTGTGTGTGTATATCTGTGTGGCAAATTAGTGGATGAAGCAATAATGTGTGTGTGTGTGTGTGTGTGTGTGTGTGACAAATTAGTGGATGAAGGAAAAATGTGTGTGTATGTGTGTGTGTGTGTGTGTGTGTGTGTGTGTGACAAATTAGTGGATGAAGGAATAATGTGTATGTGTGTGTGTGTGTGTGTGTGTGTGTGTGTGTGTGTGTGTGTGTGTGTGTGTGTGTCTGTGTGTGTGTGTGTGTGTGTGACAAATTAGTGGATGTTGTGTGTGTGTGTGAACACTCCAATGTACCACAAGTGTATAACCTCCTTACCTTGGTGTTACGTGCTTAATTTTCTTATAATGATATTTAAATGTTGGTTGTCAATAAATTTTCATTCATTGTTAATGCTATAAAAATCCTTGTGTGACCTCCAATATAATACTAATATAGTATATAATTTAATTAAGTAATATAAACATAAGTTGATGGATTAGACTAACCGGTGTTGCAGAAGTTGATGGTTGCACATTGTTCAACATTATCTGGACACTTGACTGTCAGTTGGAGTTGTGGGAACTCTGGTAGGTCGTAGGGACACTTGTATTCCATCAACTTGTGGTTCTTCTCCTCATCATCATCATTGTTAGTCGACAACTCCACCCAACACTCTCCTCCCTGAAATAATAACACACATCATTAATTACATCATTATTATATTCATCTGGTAATAGTTAGGTTACCTTAGGTTACTATATGTTAGGTTACTGCAGGGTTGGTTAGGTTACTGCATGTTAGGTTAGGTTAGATTAGCTTTGGCTAGGCTAGGTTAGGTTAGGTCAGGTTTGGGTAATAATTGCCATGATTTTACATGCATGAATTGCTAATAAAGAAAACAACTGACCTTCTTCTCGAGATAACGAGATTGTTTTTCCCACTTGAAGCGGGTGAATGACAATGGGTAGGTCATCTCGGAGTGGGTGTCGTAGTACAGATGCCAACACCCAACCCTAAGCTTCAGAAAGTCTTGAAGTTCCAGCTTGGTGATGACGTCTGGTCCTGTGATGGTTTTGACACTGGAAAGATCATCTTCACTAGTACAGGAACACTTGATGTTGACTTGGTTATGAGGTCCGGTAATGTGATCAATGTCAAGTCTTGCCAGAGTTTGTTTATCCACTTGATTCATGATGTGGAGACTTGTCCCCCACGTGGTATTATTATCAGGTGGAGACAACAACTGAAAGAGAGTCTCCAGGACACGTTCACCGATTTTGTTCATCTCTACTGGTCGTTGAGGCACCATGGATGACTGGTTGTAGGCGGGACATTCTGGTGAGAGAGGAAAGTTGTTAGTAATGTTTTTAATATTGGGTATTTTTAATATTGGGTAATATTTTTTTGGGGTAATTTTAATATTGAGTTTTTTTTATTTTGGGTATTGTTAATATTGGGAAATTTTAATATTGGGTATTTTTAATATTGGTTAATATTAATATTGGGTAAGATTAATATTTTGGGTAATTTTAATCAACAACGTCTTGATGATTTTTGTCTAATGTACAGTACATTGCTTGATTATAATAAACAATATGGTTATTACAACACACACACACACACACACAAACACACACATTTATTCCTCCTTTTCTTTCCTACACACACATCTTCCTTACGCTCTCTTTCTTACACGCACACACCTATTCCTCCTTCTGTCTTTCTTACACACACATCTTCCTTACTCTCTTTTTCTTACACACACACGCACACACATCTTTTTTCCTCTCTCTGTTTAGCACACACACACACACACACATCCTTCTTCCTTCCTCTCTCCTTTTTGCACACACACACACACACACACACACACACACACATAAATAGTAACAAACAATAATGAGCCAACTTACCAGTACGTATACGAGCATCAATAGATGGTGTGAGAGCCAACACCATCACCACCATCACCAATATTACACTCTGTCCACACATCATGTCTGTAATATAAACAATAATAATAATAATAGCCTCTGTATAGACACACACACACACACACACACACTGTCATTGTAAACATATACACTACCCTATCCTTGTAAACACACACACTACACTATCAATCTACACACACACACCACCCTACCCTATTAATCTACACACACACACACTACCATATTAATACACACACACACACATACACACACACACACACACACTACCCTATCATTGTACACACACATTATGTTTGTAATATAATAATTACAATAAAATTGGGTTCATTCCACAGTGGTATTCGTTTGTTACCTTTCTAACTAACCACATTTGTAAGGCTTCATTATTATCCAAAAGCTGAGTATTCACATTCACAAAATTTATCCAACAGTTAGATAATGATGATCACTGTATATTTTACTAATTAAATTAATTATTCAATAATTCACCCAGAAGTCATATACACTATTTTTGTTTTGTGTGTGTAGAAATGATTTACTATGTGTAGTTTACAATAATGTGATTGGTGTTGGTGTAGTAATATTAGATTTACTAGGTGTAGTTTACAATAATGTGATTGGTGTTGGTGTAGTAATATTAGATTTACTAGGTGTAGTTTACAATAATGTGATTGGTGTTGGTGTAGTAATATTAGATTTACTAGGTGTAGTTTACAATAATGTGATTGGTGTTGGTGTAGTAATATTATTTGTTATGTAGTAAATACAGACATGAGTGTGTGTGGTAATGGTATTATGGTACAGAGGTCTCACATGGGTACCATATTAACCTACCATGGAGATAACAGTACGTCATGTGTGTTTGTGTGTGTGTGTGTGTGTGTTGAGAGTGATAATGGCTATTAACCCCTGCAGTCCGGGAAGGGTAGACCCTGCCTCCACATTTCTACCCTGCCGCTAGCGTCAAAATTCCTCGATTTGCCCTATATTCACAACGCTCACACTCTTAACCTATATAGTGTACTGACTTCAAAATTGTTCCATCCTTACCTTCAACTCTTCCTCTTTCCAATGGTACCATCGGGAGGGCTGTACGATGAATAGTTGTGGAGATAGGACGAGTTGAAGTGAACCATGTTTGTGCGCGAGACAGCGTTGTGTCTGTATGTATGCGTGAGAGCGGTGTGACTACGGCATGGCGAGTTCAGTTTCCCGCCCAAGTCCCTTGTCAACTCACTCGTATTACTACTATTATGTATCGTATGTCATGATTTCAACACTAAAAATAGTATGAACACTTGTAGGAATATATCATCGTGTAACTGTCACTTAGAAAATGATAAACAAACCGACTTGTACCGTAGGAAACACGTATATTTACTATCAATTGTGCCTGTATGGGCGTGTTTTGTGGTGTTATTTATTATTACTACCCCATTATATATCGTGAGTCATGATCTATACACTAAATAATAATTTGTAACCTTGTAGGAATATCATGGTGTCACTCACGTACATATATTCACTACGGTATTGTCTTACGATCGTTAGAGCACAAATTCGGACAAGGGCAATTACTTAAAAATCGCCCAGCCATCGTGGGGTCCCAGAATCGACTGAGTGGGTAGCGGATCGATATTGTGAGTGTATTTTCTCGCCCAACGACAAGAAAAACTAGCCGTACAGGGCGCGAAATAGCGCTAAATCGCTGTGACGGTAGGTGCAGTTGCCCGGTTCCTTACGTAAGACGGTCTATCACGTCAACCGGCCTTTAGGGGTTAATAAGAACACATGGACCAGTGAATAGGTCATGTGTGTGTGTGTGTGTGTTGAGAGTGATAAAGGTGTATATTAATATAGGAAACATATTATAAAGGTGTATATTAATATTGGAAACATATTATAAAGGTGTATATTAATATTGGAAACATATTATAAAGGTGTATATTAATATTGGAAACATGTACTGTGTTACAGATGCACGCACGTACGCAAACAGACGGATGTACACACAAGGGCACACGCACGCAGGCCAGCACACACAACTCTCTATCTCTTCCTGTTCAGTAATCTATACAACTTAGTAAAAGTGTTCACACCATGATAAGGAAAGGTTGAGTTATTATTACTGTCACCATTCACTGTGTGTGTGTGTGTGTGTGTGTGTGTATGTATGTGTGTGTGTGTGTTAATACATATATGTGTATACTGTTTGGGTATGTGTGTGTGTGTAATACATATATGTGTATACTGTTTGGGTATGTGTGTGTGTGTGTGTGTGTGTAATACATATATGTGTATACTGTTTGGGTATGTGTGTGTGTGTGTGTGTGTGTGTTAATACATATATGTGTATACTGTTTGGGTATGTGTGTGTGTGTAATACATATATGTGTATACTGTTTGGGTATGTGTGTGTGTTTGTATGTGTGTGTGTTAATACATATATGTGTATACTGTTTGGGTATGTGTGTGTGTGTGTGTGTGTGTGTTAATACATATATGTGTATACTGTTTGGGTATGTGTGTGTGTGTATGTGTGTGTGTTAATACATATATGTGTATACTGTTTGGGTATGTGTGTGTGTGTGTGTGTGTGTTAATACATATATGTGTATACTGTTTGGGTATGTGTGTGTGTGTATGTGTGTGTGTTAATACATATATGTGTATACTGTTTGGGTATGTGTGTGTGTATGTGTGTGTGTTAATACATATATGTGTATACTGTTTGGGTATGTGTGTGTGTGTATGTTAATACATACGTGTGTAAATACTATTAGTGTATATGTGTGTATGTTGTGTGTGTGTTAATACATTATGTGTGTATACTGTTTGTGTGTGTGTGTGTATGTGTTTGTATACTATTAGGGTAAGTGTGTGTGTATGTGTGTGTTAATACATATGTGTGTATAATATTAGGGCTTATGTGTGTGCGTATGTGTGTGTTAATACTACTTCTATCTTTCTCTTGCCTCTAAAACCACTCTATCTCTCCTTTACTACCTCTCTCTCTCTCACATACACACACATACACACACCTTTACTACCTCTCTCTCTATCTCTCTCTCTCTCACACACACACCTTTACTACCTCTCTCTCTCTCTCTCACTCACACACACCTTTACTACCTCTCTCTCTATCTCTCACACACACACACCTTTACTACCTCTCTCTATCTCTCTCTCTCTCACACACACACACACATTTTACTTTCTCTCTCGCTCACATTCAACACATTACCTCTTTCTTTCTCTCTCACACACACACACATTTTACTTTCTCGCTCACATTCAACACTTTACCCCCCCCCCCCTCTCTCTCTCTCTCTCTCTCTCTCTCTCTCTCTCTCTCTCTCTCTCTCTCTCTCTCTCTCTCTCTTCGACATTATAATGGTAATACAAGATGGTAGTGTTCCCTTAATACTTATAATGATAAATAAATAAAGAGTTTGTTTAGGGGATTTTAGGGTTGAGCGGGGGGAGGGGCTTAGGGGGGTGCGGGAACATGGGGACAGACTTGGGAGTGTGGCTGTGTGTGTTTAGGGGGGTACTGGAATAGAACAACAACAACGACAACATTATTGTTATTATTATTATTATTATTATTGTTGTTGTTGTTGTTGTTGTTGTTGTTGTTGTTTTTGTTGTTGTTATTATTTTATTAATTATCTCTACTAGTAGTAGAATCAAAACAGTCTCTAAAGGACTAACATATATGTTGCTGTTTGTATTATATTGTATACATAAATATTGTATTCCATTTCTCCCTTCCTCTGCTTTACCATCCCTTTCTCTTCCCTCCTCTACATTCTCCTATTTGTCCCTCTCCTTCCCCTTCCTCTACTCTGCCAATCATTTCCTTCCCTATCCCTCTTCCCCACTCCCTCCCCTTCCTTTATACCCTACCTATCCTTTCCTTCCCTTCCCTACCCATCTCCTCCCTTCCCCTCCTCTTCTTTCCCTTCCTTTACAGCTTCATATCGCTCTTCTTTCCTTTCCTTTACCATCCCCAATCCTCCCTTTCTTCCCCTTTAACCAATTTTGCCTATACCTTTCTTTAATGTCCTCCCTTTCCTTCATTCCTCCTCTTCCATCTCCTTCTAACACTTACCTCATTTTTTCCTCCCAACCTTCCATCCTTCCCTTCACACACCCTACCCTCAATCCTTCCTCCATCCTTCCCTTCACATATCCTACCCTCCATCCTTCCCTTCACATATCCTACCCTCCATCCTTCCTCCATTCTTCCCTTCACACACCCTACCCTCAATCCTTCCTCCATCCTTCCCTTCACATATCCTACCCTCCATCCTTCCTCCATCCTTCCCCTCACACACCCTACCCTCCATCCTTCCCTTCACATATCCTACCATCCATCCTTCCTCCATCCTTCCCCTCACACACCCTACCCTCCATCCTTCCCCTCACACACCCTACCCTCCATCCTTCCCCTCACACACCCTACCCTCCATCCTTCCCCTCACACACCCTACCCTCCATCCTTCCCCTCACACACCCTACCCTCCATCCTTCCTCCATCCTTCCCTTCACACACCCTACCCTCCATCCTTCCTCCATCCTTCCCTTCACATATCCTACCTTCCATTACACAGTATATACAACTGCCTGCAGGACTTACCACAGGATGTACCCCAAAAAATTAATACATTTATCATTTGCACATTATCAGGAAATTTCCACTGTCACAAGAGAGAGAGAGAGAGAGAGAGAGAGAGAGAGAGAGAGAGAGAGTTAAACCCTCTATCACTTTGCTATAACAGTAAAGCTTAATAATATTATACGGTATGCTAATTTTACCTAAAATAAAAAATATGAATATTCGACAATATAAAAATAAGAGTGTCACATTCCAAACAGCTATTTAAATACAACAGACATACTACATGCTAGATGTATTATGTTCATACTGAAATGTTAGTTAATACATAATTAAAATATAATGATATAAGTAATAATCTTTTTCTCTCATGACAAACTGAGGTGGTATAATAATCAGGTTATAATATGTGTTCTTAGTGGAACGCTTGTCAATGTTATTAGACAAAATATAAAAAAAAAAAAAAATACATGTCACATTTACAGAGAAAATATAATCATATAGTGTTACAAGAAAAGATAAACATACAAGAAAGACATAGAGCTAAGACTCTATTGTCTTAATATACTGTATGTGTGTTAATGTGTGTGTAGCCTTGTAATAGTGTATGTGTGTTAATGTGTGTGTAGCCTTGTAATAGTGTGTGTGTGTTAATGTGTGTGTAGCCTTGTAATAGTGTGTGTGTGTTAATGTGTGTGTAGCCTTGTAATAGTGTGTGTGTGTTAATGTGTGTGTAGCCTTGTAATAGTGTATGTGTGTTAATGTGTGTGTAGCCTTGTAATAGTGTGTGTGTGTTAATGTGTATGTAGCCTTGTAATAGTGTGTGTGTGTTAGGTTAGGTGATAGGTTGTGATAGTGTAAGTGGTCTGTCGTCCAGAAAGCATCTGCTACAAATATCACACACTGACACAGGTGGACCAAACATTGTGGTGTCCAAGTGTACCTATTATTACTCAAAGAAGAATTGAGGGAGCATTGTAAAGTGGAACTGTTCACTACAGATAAGAATGTTGCCACAGAAGAAACCTGACTAAAGAATATAGGAGAGGAAAGATAGGAAGTGATAAAGAGAGTGCAGGATTTAATTAATAGTAGCAACAAAATACTTTACCCAATATGTGGAAGGTTCTTCTTGATAATAAACTCCAGAGGTTGAAGCACTGTAAGGCAAAATTTGAAATGGATTTACACAAACTGTAACAAACACAACACTACAAGATGGTTGCCAATCCGGTAGTGAACACACATACATACACACACACACACACACACATACACACACAGGAAGTGTCATGGCGTCATTCGTAGGGGACAGTGGAGGAAGAAATAAAACATATTAGATAATAAACTCGAGTGTACTGCGAACAACTTAATCCTTTGTAAATTATTGTGTTATTACATCTTGTTAAATCAATATAGTAACTTTCATATTCCCCCTGACAAGGGTTGTATATTTATTACCATACAAACTTTTAGGATGTAGGGAAGAACACTAATATCTATGAGTGGATAACTTGCTGGAACACACACACACACACACACACACACACACACACACACACATTGTACAAGCGGCTGCATAAATTCACGTCCATCTGATATACTTAAGCTAATATGACCAGATAGTTGCATTCTGAACCAGTTTTTATTCCAACATCATACGTAATTTACCATATGAGAACTATATCTGTCATCTCTGCATTCAAATTATATTACAACATCACTATAGCTCTTACATACGCAGGTGTAAATGAAGCAAATTTATGCTGCCGACTGTACATGTTATAAAAGCAAGTAATAACTCGTTTTCTTGTGTGTAATAACTGGTCTGAAACACCTAATAATATTTATATACTGGCTAAACAAAGGGATAAAAAAACCTTTGTTGTTACTATAATATTGTTTGTAGTCCCAGACCCGTGTGTATGGAGGGTAACCTTACACCCAAAAGTTCTCGTTGGTGACGTCAACCTTGGAGAGAGAGGAAATAATCTCCTGAGTGTTAACAGAGAGAGAGAGAGAGAGAGAGAGACGTGCCCTACGTCTGGTTGAAGCTGCATGACCCCCTATACAGTCAACACCTACAAGCCACATTGATTCACTGGAACACTGCAGGAATGTTGCAGCACTGGTGGTGTTCCACAAGGCACTAGTACAAGAGGTGCCACACCTGGCAGGGTTGTGCCAGCCTCCAAGGGTCACTACACGGGTAACAAGAATGGTGACAAATGGGGGTGACACAGTGGAGGTGCCACATTCCCATTCCTGTCAACACCAGCGAACATTTGTGGCGGGTGTATCCCGGATGTGGAACATCATCACTACATGTATCCCTAACATACGGGATATGAACACTCAAAGTGTAAAGATGGCAGCCCACAAATGGCTCTTGCATACAGTCTCTCTTTCACACACAAACAGTTACTCACACACACATACACTCAGTCTATCTCTATCTCTCTCTCACTCACTCACAGTCACACCGAGGGTGGCAGTATGGTATGGTACGGTACGGAATTACGGTACGGTATGTTATTTTTTAATCTAAAAGTACGGTACGAAATTACGGTACGATCATTTTTGTTAAGTACGGTATGGTACGAAATTACATTATTTTGGGGGGGCCTTTTCCGTACTCTTTCCGTACCCTTTCCGTACCTTATTAAAAATTCGAATATACATTCCACTGTCCTCTGTCAAGAATAACCTAATATCCAGATGTAAAAGCAACTAATTAATTTTCTTGATGAACGTTCTACTTTAACCCCTGAAGACCGGTTGACGTCGTAAGCCGTCTTACGTAACTAACCGGGCAACTGCGCCTACCGTTATAGAGATCTAGCGCTATTTTGAGCCAAACGCGGCTATTCTGGGCGGGTTTGGGCGATTTAGCAGTGTAGCCAACTACCATACAATAGCAGAAAAGGGTTCAGTCAGTCTGATTCCCCAGTAGGCTACCCACCACGATGTCGGGAAGACGCAGTGCTAATTCTCCCGTGTCCGATTCGGTGCGCGCTACACCCTCGCGTCGACGCGCTCCACTCGCTACCTCCACACCATCGTTGCCTCCACGTACTCGACGCCTTCCACAACGCCTTACTGATTCTGCAATAGGGCGAGAACTAGAATTGTCCATCTCTATGGTGAACAGTGATAGTGATGATAGTGATGTCTATTTTGAAATAGATGATTCTGACCCTGAATTTCGTATCAATAACGAAGCGAGGGTAACTTACACCACCGAGGAGGATGATATTTTTCCACCTGCTCAACCTCACTCCCAAGTAAGTGAACCACCTTCAAGTGTTAGGATACTTGCAACCTCTGCTGTGCCAGTCGAAATCCCGTCGACGAGTAGGGGGAGTTTAGGTGATTTATCACCTATTGCAGGACCGAGTGGAGCTTGTGGTTCCTCCACTCGCTCCGTAGCAACCTCTAAGAGGAAGAGGAGGTTACATTTTACCTCTTCTTCATCGTCGGGTGAAGATATACCTCCAACAACTCGATCAAGGAGTAGGAGAGTTGGAGGTAGAGTAAGAGGAGTGAGAGGAGGCAGGAGAGGACGTCTTATCTCGGACGAGATAAGGGAGCCATCTTCTGACCCAGATGATCCTTCTGTTGACTCAGCGGACCTCACTCTCTCCCCCTTATCTTCACCACGACCACGGCATCCATCCTCACAACCACGACCACAACAACAACAACAACAACCACCACAACCACCACGACGACGAGTAGCAGATGTGGGTCCGTTTGTGTGGACTGATGGCAGGGATTTTCAGCCTGATATTCCTGCTTTTGATGCACGGGAATCAGGAATTCAACCAGAATTTCCCTGTACAGCTGCGTCAAAGATGATGGATTACTTCGTCGCCTTTTTTGACGTAGCTGTAGTGTCGTGGATCGTTCGGGAGACGAACGTTTACAATCAAGTTATCAATAACTGGCACCACACAACGCACCGGGAACATTCTCATATGGTAGATTGGGAAGATGTAAGCGTTGCAGAAATGTATGTGTGGCTTGCACTAACGATGTTGATGCCGCACAACAAGAAACATCGATTGCGGGATTACTGGACCACGGATGACTTACTATCCACACCTATCTTCGGGAGGTATATGTCACGGGACCGCTACAGGGATATCCTCACCAACCTCCACTTCACCAACAACCTGGGTCCCTCCCCGAGTGATAGGCTGTGGAAAATCCGTACTATATTGTCCATGTTGCTCCAGAATATCCGTGCATTTCTACGACCATTCCAGAAAGTGGTAATCGACGAGTCTCTCATGCTCTTCAGAGGTAGACTGTCCTTCATTCAGTATATCCCGTCTAAGAGGCACAGATTTGGCATAAAGTTTTATGTCATCTGTGACTGTCAGACGGGATATGTTTTAGATTTTGTAATTTATACGGGTTCAGATGTGGATATCGCTGAGAATGATCCTCATGGCTTCTCAGGTGCTGTTGTAAAGCACCTGATGGACCATTTCTATAACCGAAACCACATTCTGTACACGGATAATTATTACACATCTCCATTGTTGAGTCAGTTCCTGAAAGAGCATGGAACGGAATCCTGTGGCACTGTTCGTCCCAACAGGAAGTGGTATCCAGCCTTCCCTGTAACACATCGGGGCGACTTTCTCATCCGAAAATCTGGCCCTCTACTTGCCATGAAGTGGCATGACAAGAGGCCAGTACACATGCTCACCACTGTGCACAAGGGTGAGATGTTGGATTCCGGCAGGGTCGACCGCGACACAGGTAATCCCATCCTCAAACCTGATGTCGTGTTTGATTATAACATCAACATGAGACTCGTCGACAAATCAGACATGATGATCAGTTCCATCGATTGCCTGAGAAAAACCTGCAAGTGGTATAAAAAGGCGTTCTTGCACCTGATCGACATCTGTGTATTGAACGCCTACATACTCTACACCCAGCAGCATCAAGGCACGACCGTCACCCTTCGCCAGTTCGAGAAGACGGTCGTGAAGGAGCTGCTGGTGGAGTATGGAGTCAGAACACCACAGCAGCAGGCACGGCCACCGGCAGGAGGGCAGCTTGACAGACTCCAGTCAAGAGTTTGGGCCGAGCGCCACTTCCTTGACGACCTGCCTACCCTCGCGTCAGGCAGGTCAGGCTTCCGCCGGTGTTATGTCTGTATGCACACGACACGTCGGCCCACCAGAAGAAGAGAGACTAGATACTGGTGTACCGGGTGTCAAGTGGCACTATGCCCCGGGAAATGCTATTCTGAGTATCATACCTTAGATGATATATAGATAGCATGAAGTGTGGGAAATGAAGTGACAGTGACACATTTTTTTTTTTTTTTTTTTTTTTATTATTATATACGAGTGTATGGTGACAGTGACACAATAGTTTTAGTGAAGTGATAGTGACACGTTAGATATAAGGAACAAGTGCAGTGATAGTGACACGTTAGATATAAGGAACTAGTGCAGTGATAGTGACACAATAAGAAAATACGGAAGTGAATATGTGATAGTGACACGAATTTATTCATTCAAGTGTACATTTTATTATTAGTTAGTGCGGTGATATAGACACAGGACGAGTGTATTTTTACTCGTTATTACTCCCACACTTCATCCCGGGGCACTAAAACCACTCTGGAATGGTCAGCAAGCCACACAGTAGAGGTTGCAAGTAGGTATAACACAGCGCGGTAGGCTCGTAGGGGCGCGGTGAGGAGGAGTGTGCAGCCACCTGCGCTGCACCATAGCCACGCGCACGGCACCTAGCCACGCGCGCGGCACCCTAGCCACCGCCACCCCCACCCGTCAGAACACTTCACGCTTACTGCGCAAAACATGGTCCACTTCAACTCGCCCTATCTCCACAACTACTCATCGTACAGCCCTCCCGATGGTACCATTGGAAAGAGGAAGAGTTGAAGGTACGTAAGAACCTATTTTGAAGTTAGTACACTATATAGGTTCCGAGTGTGAGCGTTGTGAATATAGGGTAAATCGAGTAATTTTGACGCGAGCGGGTGGGTAGAAACGTCGAGTAAGCTTACCCCGTACCGGACTCCAGGGGTTAAGGGGCCTACCCACGAAAACGGCCTGGCAAAACAATATCATTACTAACACCTATTTGTTTTTGTTGAAACTACATATAATTTTACTTAAGGGGCCTACTCAAGGAAAATTCAATATTATCAGCCATTTGGTCTATTTTTGCTATAGCCATCCTTGTAAACCCTGATGTGTCTCCAGTACTTACACAAAGTTTCAGCACATTTTGCGAATTCTTTATCCATTTAAATGGACATTTTTGTGAAGTGGGTGTTTAAAGGGACATCGCGTGATTTCAAAACCTCAGCGTCCATGGCAACCAGAAGTCTCTACGTTTTTTCTGGATTTTATTATGATTTTTTATTGTTTTATTGAGCAGCAACATTTGGCATCTCTCTCGGCTCCTTCTAGCCGTTCATACTACTGGCAACGCTCGCAGTAGCTCACTAAGTCAGTGGCATTTCAAATTTTACGAGTTGATAGTGTTTCGTAGACAAAACCTGAGTTTTCCCTCTCGTTTTTTGCACCATTTTGCCTCTGTACCTCTACCTCTAATACCTCTGCAGCATAGGGAAGGTGTCAGGATAGAAAAAGAGGCAAGAGAATCGGCTGCCAATGCTTGGTTAGCAAAATATCATACAAAATATAATACAGTTCAACAACCTCCACCACCATTACCACCTGTTGTTGGGCCTCTCTACAGGTTTCCATGAAAAGAAACAGTCAATTAATTAGTGATAAAAGTGTTAGTGAATATGTGGAGGAGGTGGAATATGTACTTATATCGAAAAAGTTGATTACAGACATAGTCAAACACGTTTGTAAGTGTGGAGGTAGGAATGTGGAGTACAGTGTACGCGAGTGGATTCTTCTGAGTGGGTTTGACTCACGTCGCCTCGATTTTCTCAAAACGTAAGTTTTATACATTCTCCTCTTTATAATTTCGTCATTTCTTGTCCAATTTTCTTGATTGTTTTAGTATTTTAATCAGCATTGGACATACTAATGCTTGGTCATGCGATAACCATTATATAGAATTATATAACTTTTAAATGCATTTCTTTCGTACTCGTGAGTGATGTAGTGAGGATGTCAGCGGGAAAAATATTAATAGAAAATTTGTTTTTTGAGTAAACAAAATTCGGTATGACCAATAAATAGAAAAATTATCTACCTATTAATTGCCACAAAGTGCACTTTCGTATGTGAATTAGGTTTAGTTTAATAAGGCCTAAGGCTTAGGTGTTCAGAAAAGTGATAAATTATTTATATTTTTTCTCTTTTTTTCTAAGGATGGACTTCACATCATAGGGTTTATCTTTAAGGTTTAACTCTCCTTTAGCGTGTGTTTGTGTCATCTACTCGTCTGCTGCTCGTAGACTGTCGTTATCGTGTTCAGTTCGTGTCCAGTGACTCGGGACTCCTCTAATAAAATGCAAAGCTTATGTTGACGTCTGTTTAGTATTTCCTCTTAATGTGTTATTGGTCGATTTGTTTAGTTGATTCCAAGACAAATATGGAAAATGTGTACAGTATAGTCTATTATATAAGTTCATACTACTGCACCTGCTAACAGAAAAAAAAATTGCAGTTCTAATTTACCCTTCAATTATCATGGTGTATGTATGCCGCCCTCATTGCCTTGTAATAATATTCTATACTGCAGCCTTCACCCTTGGTAACCTAGTGCAAGTCCCACAGTCACACACACACTTACTCTATTTATAGTAATATTAGTATATTTACAGTGATATTCACTAATAACAAATCAAAAGACACAATTATGGGAAATTAATCGAGTCTGGACAAGGAACTGTTTACAGAGGTGGTTCATATAATTGATTAATTTTAGAGATGTAATTTATGGCAATGGTACGATATTGGGTACGAAATTACGGTACGAAATCTTACTTTTTCGTACTAGTCCGGTACTGTTCTTTGGGTAAGGTACGAAATTATGGTACGATATTTTTAAGCGTGCGGAATTACGATATTTTTTTTGTACCGTACCGTACTGCCACCCTTGTTCGTTTGCGAGCCTTCAAACAAAAACAAACTACCGTGGAATCGACCCATTGACTATCTTTACATAGATATCACTGAGCTCCTGGCTTAGTTTCTGTATCATATATAGGTAACACTTTTTCCAAACACTGAGTCTCTGATGTACAACGCATAAACTCTTCCATTTCTGTCAGATCAGTGATTTTCCTTGACAGATAGCCTGCCGTGAGTTTGTTATCTTTTCGGTTTTCTTCTCGATTTTCTTCCTCTTCCACCTCCACCTGAAGCTCTCCATCTTCCACAATTTCTTCAGCAGTTATTGTTTCCAGTGGTTGCATCATGTCCAGAACAAGAGCCTCATCTATCTATCTATCTATCTATAGCTCTGACGCCTCGCACCCTCCAGGAACTCCCCCCAAGGGAGAGTCTCCATCTTTCCCTGTTCCAACACTCCCTCCTTACTTGGTCCAGCCCTCCCCTCTCCCTCATGTTTCTCATTTTAAATACTCTTCCACTCTGTTCTGCCATCAACTTCATTAACCCCTAAAGGCCGATTGACGTGATAGCTCGTCTTACGTAAGGAACCGGGCAACTGCACCTACCGTCACAGCGATTTAGCGCTATTTCGCGCCCTGTACGGCTAGTTTTTCTTGTCGTTGGGCGAGAAAATACACTCACAATATCGATCCGCTACCCACTCAGTCGATTCTGGGACCCCACGATGGCTGGGCGATTTTTAAGTAATTGCCCTTGTCCGAATTTGTGCTCTAACGATCGTAAGACAATACCGTAGTGAATATATGTACGTGAGTGACACCATGATATTCCTACAAGGTTACAAATTATTATTTAGTGTATAGATCATGACACACGATATATAATGGGGTAGTAATAAGAAAATAACACCACAAAACACACCCATACAGGCACAATTGATAGTAAATATACGTGTTTCCTACGGTACAAGTCGGTTTGTTTATCATTTTCTAAGTGACAGTTACACGATGATATATTCCTACAAGTGTTCATACTATTTTTAGTGTTGAAATCATGACATAAGATACATAATAGTAGTAATACGAGTGAGTAAATTTTGACGCTAGCGGCAGGGTAGAACTGTGGAGGCAGGGACCCCCCCCTCCCGGTCTGCAGGGGTTAATTAATTAATGGATATTAGGCGCCGCAACATCGAGGTCCTATAGCGCCAGAAAAAGGTGATAGAGAGGTGTGACAGCAAGCAGTAAGGAAATGAAAAGAAAAGAGGGACAGTTGAAGAACTGAAAGCTAATGGCTGGGGCCGAATGGGCGCCAAAACCCTGTAAGTATTGCCCACATTAATTAATATAGGCAATACCCCCCTTACTCTGTACGTCTAAACTATGATACTGAACAACTTAAATTTGATCTTGTTAGCACCATCAACTCTTCCTCTTTCCAATAAAACCAACCCCAGCTCTCTACAACTCTCCGTTGCCGAGAAATTAAGTGAGGAATGAAGGGTACTTTTTCGTGTGAGCGCGGCTGCGTTCGCTTAGGTGGAGTGGCTCTGCCGACAACTGAACGTGGCCCGCGCGGGTGGCAGTCAGTGTTGTAAGTAAGCATGGCGCACCACAGAATCGGACACGCACGAGAAATCTAATCCACATCCATCCATGTTTACAGTCAGTAACACACTGACTGACGATGGTGATTTGTAGGGATGGTGGTGAAGTATAGCCAAGTAAAAAAAAACCCGCCAAATTGGGCTCGCAAATTCCGACATTGGCAATAGCGGTGCTTCATCCCGCCCGGTCACCACATGGCAGTGGCGCAAGACACGATCCGGGCGCTTCTTGGGGCCGTCTATGACCGCAATCCGGCCATTAAGGGTTAAATAGATATATTGATACATGTATATACCAAAAAATAGACAATAGAATTATCTATTAGATGCCATCAACAAATTGTTGATAGATAGATAATTAGACGAGTAATTAACGAAAAAAGTGGGACACTTTGGTCATATTTTACAATTTTTAGTCAAAAATATAATATATAAAGTGAAATTTCTCATCTTAGGAAATAGATAAATAGATACATGTATAAACCAAAAGATAGACAATAAAATTATCTATTAGATGCCATCAACAAATTGTCGAAAGATAGATAAATAGACGAGTAATTAACAAGAAAATAAGACACTTTTGTCATATTTTACTATTTTTAGTCAAAAATATATTGTATAAAGTAAAATGTCGAATCTTAGGAAATAAGGAAATAGATAAATTGATACATGTATATACCAAGAGATAGACGATAAAATTATATTTCAAATGCCAACAACAAATTGTTGATAGATAAATAAATATACGAGTAATTAACGAAAAAAAGTGAGACACTTTGGTCATATTTTACAATTTTTAGTCAAAAATATAATATATAAAGTGAAATTTCGAATCTTAGGAAATAGATAAATAGATACATATATAAACCAAAAGATAGACAATAAAATTATCTATTAAATGCCATCAACAAATTGTCCATAGATAGATAAATAGACGAGTAATAAATGAAACAATTAAGATACTTTTGTCATATTTTACAATTTTTAGTCAAAAATATATTATATAAAATGAAATTTCTCATCTTAGGAAATAGATAAATAGATACATGTATATACCAAAAGATAGACGATAAAATTATCTATTAGATGCCATCAACAAATTGTCAATAGATGGATAAATAGACGAGTAATAAATGACACAATTAAGACATTTTTGTCATATTTTACAATTTTTAGTAAAAAATATATTATATAAAGTAAAATTTCGAATCTTAGGAAATAGATAAATAGATACATGTATATACCAAAAAATAGACGATAAAATTATCAATTAGATGCCATCAACAAATTGTCGATAGATAGATAAATAGACGAGTAATTAACTAAAAAAGTGGGACACTTTGGTCATATTTTACTATTTTAGTCAAAAATATATTATATAAAGTGAAATTTCTCATCTTAGGAAATATATAAATATATATGTGTATATTCCAAAAGATAGACAATAGAATTATCTATTAGATGCCATCAACAAATTTTCAATAGATAGATAAATAGACGAGTAATAAATGAATAAATTAAGACATTATTGTCATATTTTACAATTTTTAGTCAAAAATATATTATATAAAGTGAAATTACTCATCTTAGGAAATAGATAAATAGATACATATATATACCAAAAGATAGACGATAAAATTATCTATTAGATGCCATCAACAAATTGTTGATAGTAGATAATTAGACGAGTAATTAACGAAAAAAGTGGGACACTTTGGTCATATTTTACAATTTTTAGTAAAAAATATATTATATAAAGTGAAATTTCTCATCTTAGGAAATAGATAAATAGATACATGTATAAACCAAAAGATAGACAATAAAATTATCTATTAGATGCCATCAACAAATTGTCGAAAGATAGATAAATAGATGAGTAATAAACAAGAAAATAAGACACTTTTGTCATATTTTACTATTTTTAGTCAAAAATATATTGTATAAAGTAAAATGTCGAATCTTAGGAAATAAAGAAATAGATAAATTGATACATGTATATACCGAGAGATAGACGATAAAATTATATTTCAAATGCCAACAACAAATTGTTGATAGATAAATAAATATACGAGTAATTAACGAAAAAAAGTGAGACACTTTGGTCATATTTTACAATTTTTAGTCAAAAATATAATATATAAAGTGAAATTTCGAATCTTAGGAAATAGATAAATAGATACAGATATAAACCAAAAGATAGACAATAAAATTATCTATTAAATGCCATCAACAAATTGTCCATAGATAGATAAATAGACGAGTAATAAATGAAACAATTAAGATACTTTTGTCATATTTTACAATTTTTAGTCAAAAATATATTATATAAAGTGAAATTTTTCATCTTAGGAAATAGATAAATAGATACATGTATATACCAAAAGATAGACAATAAAATTATCTATTAGATGCCATCAACAAATTGTCAATAGATGGATAAATAGACGAGTAATAAATGAAACAATTAAGACATTTTTGTCATATTTTACAATTTTTAGTCAAAAATATATTATATAAAGTAAAATTTCGAATCTTAGGAAATAGATAAATAGATACATGTATATACCAAAAAATAGACAATAAAATTATCAATTAGATGCCATCAACAAATTGTCGAAAGATAGATAAATAGATGAGTAATAAACAAGAAAATAAGACACTTCTGTCATATTTTACTATTTTTAGTCAAAATATATTATATAAAGTGAAATATCTCATCTTAGGAAATAGATAAATTGATACATGTATATACCAAAGAATAGACAATAAAATTATCTATTAGATGCCATCAACAAATTGTCGATAGATAGATAAATAGACGAGTAATTAACTAAAAAAGTGGGACACTTTGGTCATATTTTATTATTTTAGTCAAAAATATATTATATAAAGTGAAATTTCTCATCTTAGGAAATATATAAATATATATGTGTATATTCCAAAAGATAGACAATAGAATTATCTATTAGATGCCATCAACAAATTTTCAATAGATAGATAAATAGACGAGTAATAAATGAATAAATTAAGACATTTTTGTCATATTTTACAATTTTTAGTCAAAAATATATTATATAAAGTGAAATTACTCATCTTAGGAAATAGATAAATAGATACATATATATACAAAAAGATAGACAATAAAATTATCTATTAGATGCCATCAACAAATTGTTGATAGATAGATAAATAGACGAGTAATTAACGGAAAAAGCGGGACACTTTGGTCATATTTTACAATTTTTAGTAAAAAATATATTATATAAAGTGAAATTTCTCATCTTAGGAAATAGATAAATAGATACATATATATACAAAAAGATAGACAATAAAATTATCTATTAGATGCCATCAAAAAATTGTCGAAAGATAGAAAAATAAATGAGTAATAAACAAGAAAATAAGACACTTTTGTCATATTTTACTATTTTTAGTCAAAAATATATTATATAAAGTAAAATGTCGAATCTTAGGAAATAAGGAAATTGATAAATAGATACATGTATATACGGAGAGATAGACGATAAAATTATCTTTTAAATGCCAAGAACAAATTGTTGATAGATAGATAAATAGACGAGTAATTAACGAAAAAAAGTGAGACACTTTGGTCATATTTTACAATTTTTAGTCAAAAATATAATATATAAAATGAAATTTCGAATCTTAGGAAATAGATAAATAGATACATATATAAACCAAAAGATAGAAAATAAAATTATCTATTAGATGCCATCAACAAATTATCCATAGATAGATAAATAGACGAGTAATAAATGAAACAATTATAATAAGACACTTTTGTCATATTTTACTATTTTTAGTCAAAAGTATATTATATAAAGTAAAATTTCTCATCTTAGGAAATAGATAAATAGATACATGTACATACCAAAAGATAGACGATAAAATTATCTATTAAATGCCATAAACAAATTGTTGATAGATAGATAAATAGACGAGTAATTAACGAAAGAAGTGGGACACTTTGGTCATATTTTACTATTTTTAGTCAAAAATATATTATATAAATTAAAATTTCTCATCTTATAAAATAGATAAATAGATATATGTATATACCAATAGATAAACAATAAAATTATCTATTAGATGCCATCAACAAATTGTCAATAGATAGATAAATAGACGAGTAATAAATTAAACAATTAAGACACTTTCGTCATATTTTACAATTTTTAGTCAAAAATATATTATATAAAGTGAAATTTTTCATCTTATTAAATAGATAAATTGATTTGAGGTTTGAGGTTGATTTGAGGTTTGAGGTTGAACCCAAAACCTCACCTAAAAATAAAAAAAATAAATATATATAAATGAAAGAATGAAAGAATGAATGAATGATAATTTTTTTATCCACATGCTTTTTTTCTAGACTATATAATTTTTAATAGTTACAGTGACACGCATGTATGGTAACACTGGTAACCAATATGGTAACACTGCTAATGTGGATTTGAACAGAGAAGTATCAGCCAAGGTTTGTTTATATTATAATTTTCCTTTATAATTAATGTTTATGTGTATTTACAAGTCTATATAATAACATAACATAATTACTAATATCTGTTTATAATAATAATAACATAATAGTACCATAAATAACTGTTATTATATATTAATATTGTAATTAATTAATTATTAGCTAATGTTTACTATGTTATTATGATTAGGAGTAGGGGACAGGCTTGGGGGGGACTGGGGGGTGGGGGAATAGGGGGACAGGCTTGGGGGGGACTGGGGGGTGGGGGAATAGGGGGACAGGCTTGGGGGGTGGGGAATAGGGGGACAGGCTTGGGGTACATAGAACACTGTTCTGAAACAAATAATGGGTAATTATTTAAACTTACGTACATGAGAATACGTACATGAGAATACGTACATGAATAAAATAAATACATGAAAATACACATGTGAAAAGAATACGCACATAAAAATACGCACATGAGAATATGCACATGGAAATAAAATACACACATGGGAAAATGAAATAATTATCCATGGGAAAATACACACACTGGAAAATACACACACGGGAAAATACACACATGGGAAAATACATACATGGGAAAATACACACATGGGAAAATACACACATGGGAAAATACATACATGGGAAAATACATACATGGGAAAATCTTTTGAATATTTTTTTTAGTAGAGAGAGAGAGAGAGAGAGGGAGAGAGAGAGAGACAGAGAGAGAGAGAGAGAGAGAGAAGGATAGATTGGATGACTAACCATAAGAGAGAAGGATAGATTTGATGAGTGACAGAGGTGGGTGAGAAAAGGATAGGAAGGGTAAGGAATAGAAATAAAAGAAGTTTGATGAAGAGTTGGTGGAATAGAGATAATGAGAATGTGAGGAAGAAGAGGAAAGAGAGTAATAGGAAATGTAAAAGACTGAGGAAAAATGTAGGTAATAGGGGAGTATGTAGTGAATATATTGTTATATGCAAATGATGTGGTGATTATGAGAGAGACAGGTGAGAGAGACAGGTGAGAGAGACAGCTAGGTGAGGTTCTGTAGAGAATACTTGATGTAATTACAGAGTATGGGAATGATTTTAATGTCAAGTTTGGGAGTGATAAGATGGGGATGACCGGGATATAGGTAGTACGTGGAGACTGGGTGGAAATGGGATTGAAAGGACACAATATATAGATACTTAGGAATAATTGTGGATGAGAAAGGGTGTGATAGGACAAAGACTGATAGGTAGGTTATCAAGAGCAAACCAGTGGGTAGGAAGACTAGGAAGTGTGTCAAGGTGTAGAGCTAATAAGTATGAAGTAGTGTATGGTGTATGGAAAGGTAGGAAGTGTGACAAGGTGTATGGAAAGGTAGGAAGTGTGGTAAGGTGTATGGAAAGGTAGGAAGTGTGACAAGGTGTATGGAAAGGTAGGAAGTGTGGTAAGGTGTATGGAAAGGTAGAAAGTGTGACAAGGTGTATGGAAAGGTAGGAAGTGTGTCAAGGTGTATGGAAAGGTAGGAAGTGTGGTAAGGTGTATGGAAAGGTAGGAAGTGTGGTATGGTGTATGGAAAGGTAGGAAGTGTGACAAGGTGTATGGAAAGGTAGGAAGTGTGGTAAGGTGTATGGAAAGGTAGGAAGTGTGGTAAGGTGTATGGAAAGGTAGGAAGTGTGGTAAGGTGTATGGAAAGGTAGGAAGTGTGACAAGGTGTATGGAAAGGTAGGTAGTGTGGTAAGGTGTATGGAAAGGTAGGAAGTGTGTCAAGGTGTATGGAAAGGTAGGAAGTGTGGTAAGGTGTATTGAAAGGTAGGAAGTGTGGCAAGGTGTATGGAAAGGTAGGAAGTGTGACAAGGTGTATGGAAAGGTAGGAAGTGTGACAAGGTGTAGAGCTAATAAGTATGAAGTAGTGTATGGTGTATGGAAAGGTAGGAAGTGTGGTAAGGTGTATGGAAAGGTAGGAAGTGTGACAAGGTGTATGGAAAGGTAGGAAGTGTGACAAGGTGTATGGAAAGGTATGGCTGTACCTGGACTAATGTATGGACTGGAGACTATGACATGGATAATGAATGACTTGAATAGACTGGAGGTAGTACAGAATAGGATAGGAACAACAGCTTTAGGTACAAACAAGTATGTACAGTAGGTGTGGAAGCAATAAGAGGTGAGGCTGGATGGAGTACGTTTGAGGAGAGGATAGACAGTGAGAGAGTACCGTTGTAAAGGTGACACACAGTCATCATCATCACTGGCAACACTGACGCCTCAGATCATCACTGGCAACACTGACGCCTCAGTTTGTTTACCTCTGTGAAGCTCAAAGCCTGGCAGGGGAATATTTTAGTATTTATTTGCATTTTAAGGGCATTTAAGGATATTTTAAGGGATCAAGATTATATTAAGGGTTAGTTAAGGGTATACAGTTAATGGTGAAGGGACATAAATAAGGGTAAGTTGGTGAAATAAGGGAATTTTGAAGGGTTTAAATAAGTTTAAGTTTTAGTTTAAGTTTTTGGGTCCCGCAGAGGGCTGCTCGTGGGCAGCATAATATGCGGGGGTTGTGCGGGGGATTTAGGGATCCAGGGTAGGATTAGGAAGGGGGTTAGGATGAGGGTGGATTGGGTCAAGGACTGTGGGTTGAGGATTAGGATTGGGGAGGTAATGATTGGTGATCCTATTTCTAAAAGTGTCAAGAGTGGGGCTATTAACTATATGAGATGGGAGATGATTCCACTCTTGGATGCTGCGGGGAAAGAATGAGTGTCTAAATATATCAGTGCTTGTCTGGTATGTATGGTATTTTAAGTTGTGGCTGCCTCTAGTGGATCGTATACTTGTAGGGTGTAGGTATGTGTCTTTGTCTATGTCAACTAACTTGTTTGTGATTTTGTATATCATCTGTTGTCTGTGTATTTGTCTTCTTGTTGCCAATGGGTCTAGTTTTGTGTCTTGTTTAAGCAAAGTGACTGATGTAGTGTGTCTGTAATCACGTCTGGCCCATCTTGCAGTTTTGTTTTGTATGGACTCTAATTTATTTATATTATTGTAAGTGTGTGGGTCCCAGACGGTGTCACAATACTCTAGGTGTGGTCGAACGAAAGTGTTATAAGCAATGATTTTAATGTCTGTGTTACACCTGCTGAGGTTCCTGCGCAAGAACCCCAGGACTCTACTGGCTTTGGCCCTGATGCTACCTATGTGTGTGTTCCACCTCACGTCCGATGAGATGTGGACGCCCAAGTATTTGTGGGAAGGGACTGTGTTGAGGTTAGTGTTGTGTAGCTGATATGTATATGGAATGGGATTATGAGCACGGGTAAAACGGATGTGATGGCATTTGTCTGGTCTAAATGTCATCTGCCACTTGACTTCCCAGTCTTCAAGTGCAGTTAGGTCGTCCTGTAGTCGAAGGCAGTCATTCCTATCTTTAATTGGTCTGTAAACTAAGCTATCGTCTGCAAAGAGTCTAGTGGTAGAGGAAAGTGAAAGTGGGAGGTCATTAATGTATGAAAGGAAGAGAAGGGGGCCCAGGACAGTGCCCTGGGGTACCCCAGAGATCACAGGAACAGGTGGAGACTGACTACCGTCAAGAACTACGCGTTGCTTTCTGGTAGTCAAGAACGTTCTAATCCAGTGAAGAAGTTGTCCCTGTATGCCATAGAATTCTAACTTGTGCAGTAGTCTTTGGTGAGGGACTTTGTCGAAGGCTTTGGCAAAGTCTAATACTATGGCGTCAACTTGTCTAGTTTTTGTGTCATTGAGGGACTGCAAGATGTCATGTGTAGTCACCAGCAGCTGCGTCTCACACGAGCGTTTGGGTCGAAAACCGTGTTGTTTGTCAGTCAGTATGTTTTGTCTATTAAAATGGTCCATTATATGTCTATGAATTATGTGTTCTAAAATTTTGCAAGGGACTGAGGTAAGAGAAATCGGTCTATAATTAATGGGAAGGGTTCTGTCTCCGGATTTAAAAATTGGGGTCACATTTGCCAAAAGCCAGTCATGGGGGAGTTCACCGGTCTGTAAAGTCTGTGAGAATATAACCTGCAGGACAGGGGCAAGAACTTTAGCATTAGTCCTCAATATCCTGCAGGGTATATTGTCTGGTCCAGTCGCTTTGTGTATGTCTACCTCAGATAAAAGTTACTCAATTCCTTGGGTGTTTATATGAATGGGAGGGATAGGTGGGTGTGACGGTGTTGGCATGTCTGGTAAGTGTTCATGTTCATGGGTAAAAACGGACTGGAACTGTGTGTTAAGGGTGTTGGCTTTGTCTTGTGGGTGTGTAACCAAGGAATTGTTGTGTAGTAATGTTGTAATACCGGTCGAGTCTTGTTTGCGTGCTTTAAAGAAGCCGAAGAATTTTTTGTGGTTTTGTATGTTGTCTGTGAGAAAAGTGGATGTGTATTTAGTTTCTGCTTGTTTAGTTTCTTTCTGTAGTGTTTTCTGTATATTTTTGTATTCTAACCAGTGTTCTGTATCGTTGTATCGTTTTGCTCTGTTGTATGCTTTGACCTTGTTTCTGTGTAGTCTTTTTAATTGTCTATTGTACCATGGTAATGACCGGTTATGTGTGACAGTTTTCGTGGGTATGTGCTTGTCCATTGTGTCACGTATAAAGTCACGAAGTCTGGTCCAGTTTGTTTCCACAGAACTGGCCATTGGGTCTGAGTCAAGGAATGAGTCACAAAAATCAACTAAGTCTTGGGTAATGCCACCCATGTCAGCTCTGTTGTACATGTAGATTGTCCTGGGTAATTGTTTTTGTGTTGTTGGCTTGATATTTGCGTCAATGAGTACCATCTCATGGTCACTGAGACCAGGTAGTACTCGTGTCCGTGTAATTAAGGAAATGTTGTTTGTGAGAAATAAGTCTAATATGTTGGATGTGACCCCGTGTCTTATGTTAGGATTATGTCTTTCTACACTGACTTGTGTGCGTGTTGGTTCGAGTACTGTTTGGGTAAGTGAGTGGGTGTTGATGATGTCAATAAAGTTTTCATGTAAGAGTTTCCTATCAGTCTGTAATAGTAAATCGCTTTCATGGGTGGAATTGTCCAGTGTCGCCTGTGCTGTCCAGTTTATGTCCGGAAGGTTAAAGTCACCAGCCAACCATATATTTTTGGAGGGGTCAATTTTAGATAAGCAATCGTCAAGGGTCTGCAGGTATTCTAAGTTTGAATTTGGGGGACGGTAAAATGATCCTATAATGAGTGTCCTGCAGCCCTGTATCTGTATTTTAGTCCATATAATTTCAGAGTCCGCGTTCAGTTCGGTGGCTGGGGTCGCAACTAGTCCTGGCTTTGTCGCAATAAGGACTCCACCATGTTTATCGTCTATTCTGTCTTTCCTGTGTAGGGTCATATTATAGGGACTGTCCGTCGGGAAGATTTCACTGTCCTGGATGTCAGGTGTGAGCCAGGTCTCTGTCCCTATAATGATGTCGGGGTCATAAGTCTGGAGGGTTTGGTGAAATGCGGCTCTTTTGTTGATGATGCTGCGGAAGTTGATGACAAGGGTGCGGAGGGAAGACGGGTTTTTATGGGTGATGGAGTCGAGTGTGGTGTTGGTGGTAGAATGGGGTGTGAGGATGGATGATCTATTGGGGATGGTGATTGGTGTTATGGATAATGAGCTGGTACTATGAAGAGTCTGGTTGGGTGTGGAATGGTTTGGGAGAGGAGGAGTGGATGATACGGTGTTAAGGGAAGTCATGTCTTGTTGTCGGTTTTGCGTAGGGGAGGAATTGTCACTGTTACGTCTACCTAAACGTCGAGTGATCCTATCTAATGGTGAAGGTGCGTTGTGGGTTGTGGATGGTGGTGGAGATGAAATGGTAGTGTCTAGCAAACTGAATCTATTGTTGTGTTGTATTGGGGAGTGAAAAAGGGAGGAAGTGAAATTGGGCGCACCACAATCCCAGCAGATCCATGAAAGGCTCCGGCCCTCCAATCCGTCGAACGCAGCCGTGAAGCCCCCAACACAGCTGATATGATACCAGCCTGCGTGCTGGGAAACCTCACAGCAGCGGTCGCACTGGATGGCCCGCTGGCCCCACTTGACCGCCCGTCGGCAGAGCTGACAGGGGTACTTTGGGGCACGGGGGCCAGGGTTGACCAGAGCCCCTGTGTCACCACACAACATAAGGAGCAACAGGGCACCCCGGAGATTGCCGAGGCAAGCCACCTTCAAGCGTTGAGAGTTCCTAGGGGAGCCCAGGTTCCCAAACAGGTGTGTGTATATGGAGGTGTGGGTATAGGTGTCTGGTGTTAGTGAGTCTGATGTGTTGGTATGTATACAGCCAGTGTTTTTGTTGTTAGTGTTGTAGAGTATTAAAACTAGTGTGCAATATGTGTAAAACATTGTTAATGTGTATGTGTATGTTGTTTTGTGTGGGGTGTGTCTGTACATGTTTATAAAGCACAAATATAAATAGACAAACAGACTCACCCCTGTATCGAGACCGTCTGCTCGGCTGCAGGAAGGATTAAAAACGTAAACAAACCCCTCAGTCAGGGGTCAGTTATATAAAAACAAACATAATAATAAAACCTATAAGTTTATCTAAAAAATAATAAAAGGATTATAAAAAGATAATATAAATGTACTAAAAAAAAAAAAAAAAAAAAAAAAAGAAACAAGAAACTGTATTATTAAAAACTATAAACAAAATAAACAAGGGGTGGATGGCAGTGTTTACACTGGGGGAGGGTGTATGTAAATTTAAAAGAAACACTAAAAACAGTAATAAAAGAAGGAAAAGATGGCATAAAATGACAACACAAACAAACAATCTCGATACTTAACAGTAATGAAATGTGATGATATGAGGGTTTGGTTAAAAAAAGAAGGAAAGATGAAGAAGGAAGTCGGAGCTCGGGGAGGACACGTCCGGCTCCAGGGACCGCACAATTAGAATAAGGGTGGATAATAAATGGTTGTGCTAAAATGATACTATAAATATTAGAATGATTTTGTTTTATTATTTTTAAGGGTTCACTGTTATTTTAAGGGTATATAAATAAGGGCAAATTGGAGAAATAAGGGGATTTTATTGATAAAGGATTTAATTAACAAGAAATATATTAATTAATGTTAAATTTATTTATTTCAGAAGTGGGATTACAGAAGAAGGATTTACATCAAGGGATTTACAAAAGGAGGATCAGATCAGATCAGATCAGATGGGTATTTGGGGACGAATCCTGTTCATCGGATATACCCCTACCGTGTTCATTTACGAAACACGATATTCTACTTATATTTTTTATGCACTGTGGTCTCTCTGTGGCTGGTCTTTTTCTTTTATTTTCTTAGTGCGTAGTGTCCAAAAACGTGTAAGGATATCTTTGGTCCTTTCACTGTTTTTGCTGAATAGGAAATTTCCTAAAACTTTTGTTTCATCATTTTCATTCGAGTTTTCTGGCAATTTCAGCTCTTCCGTTCTTAGTTCTCTATAGTTAGGGCACTTGATTAAAAAATGTTCTATATTTTCCAGCTCGTAGTCACACATCGGGCATCTTGTATCTCCTCCGGCTGTGAATCGGTTTCTATTTTTTAGTGGTAAGGTATTACTTCTTCCTTTGAAAAGAAGAATTGATGCAGGTGTGTTATCATACGTTTCTTCTTCACTTTTTATTTCCTTCTTCATTGATCTATATATAGCTAGGCTTGATTTTTCTTGTAATTCTTTTCGCCAACTGTTGGAGTCCCATTCACGTATTTTTCCTTTTATCTCTTCTTTCTTCAAACTCCCCAGTTGCCCAAACCTCAAGTCAAGAGCCGTCATACTGTCTGTCAGTTCTCTTGTCCACTTATGTCCTTTTTCCTTCATGTCATGAATTATTTCTAACAATGACTACACCAAGGTATTTATGTAGAAGAATTATTATGGGTAAATTTACAGAAAACCTGGGTTCACTATATTGTATATATTAGTATCATTACCCACTATTTTGGAACATTCTAAGACACTTTTCATCTACGGTGTTTCTCTCGGAAATGCCTCGTTTTCGAGATATGCCCCGTTTACAAACATGATTTGGAAACTAGTCTTACATGACCTGACCTAACCTAACCTAGACCACAGCAGACTACCGGGACCTAACCTGGGCAAACTACCGGACCTAACCTGGGCAAACTACCGGACCTAACCTGGGCAAACTACCGGACCTAACCTGGGCAAACTACCGGGACCTAACCTGGGCAAACTACCGGACCTAACCTGGGCAAACTACCGGGTATAACCAGTGTAAACTATCATAAAATGACCTGGGCAAATTTCCAGGACCTAACCTAATGTGGTGATACTGCTCAAGCCTAGCCGAAAACCCAGTTATTCTGTAATAATACATTATGATCTATCTATCTATCTATCTATAGCTCTGATGCCTCGCTCCCTCCGGGAACTCCCCCAAGGGGGTGGCCATGGCAGAAAAGTCTCCAGTCTTCCCTGTTCCAACACTCCCTCCTTACTTGGTCCAGCCCTCCCCTCCCCCTCACATTACTTTCCTTTACATACTCTTCCACTCTGTTCCAACACTCTCTCCTTACTCCCTCTCATGTTTCTCTCCTTTACATACTCTTCCACTCTGTTCCAACACTCTCTCATGTTTCTCTCCTTTACATACTCTTCCACTCTGTTCCAACACTCTCTCCTTACTCCCTCTCATGTTTCTCTCCTTTACATACTCTTCCACTCTGTTCCAACACTCTCTCCTTACTCCCTCTCACGTTTCTCTCCTTTACATACTCTTCCACTCTGTTCCAACACTCTCTCCTTACTCCCTCTCATGTTTCTCTCCTTTACATACTCTTCCACTCTGTTTTGCCATCTAACTGGTGGTCTGCCTCTCACACCACACCCCACAACTTCACTTCCATACACCTTATTTACAAACTCCTCACCTTGTGGTGTGAGAGGCAGACCACCAGTTAGATGGCAGAACAGAGTGGAAGAGTATGTGAAGGAGAGAAACATGAGGGGGAGGGGAGGGTTGGACCAAGTAAGGAGGGAGTGTTGGAACAGGGAAGACTGGAGACTTTTCTGCCGTGGCCACCCCTTGGGGGAGTTCCCAGAGGGAACGAGGCGTCAGAGCTATAGATAGATAGATAGATAGACAGACATCTGTACAGCCAAACACACATCTTCAATACAAAACACATATTCATTGCATACCAAACACATCTGTACCTTCTACACATTTTCCATACATATGTACCTTCTACACATCTGTACCTTCTACACATCTTCCATACATATGTACCTTCTACACATTTTCCATACATATGTACCTTCTACACATTTTCCATACATATTCACTACTTCTCTTCATATCTTCACATACTTTATTACAGTGACACACACACACCTCCATTATCTTTCAACACATCCTCACATATCCTTCATAACTACTCACCCTACATCTTCACTCCCCCACATATGCTATGCAGTATGTACACAAAACAATACTGTACTGAACTACACATCATAATTACTCTCCACCAAAAAGTGTTTTTTTATTTATTTTTTTCGTGCTAACCCTAAGTGAAAAATAATTATTACACCAAATCACTACTTCCACATTAATTTGGATGGTATATTGGTCACAATGTTTGCATTATCATACCACAAGGCAATAATTTGCAGGGTTATGCTTCTGCGAAAAAAAAAATGTATCGGTATGAGATAATAAGAATGTATAATTATTGTGTGGTGACCAAAGCACTCACCACTGCCCCATTTAGGTACTGGCATGGCTATGTCATATTTAGGTACTGGCATGGCTATGTCATATTTAGGTACTGGCATGGGTATGTCATATTTAGGTACTGGCATGGGTACTGTATGTCAGGACTAAGCAGGCTGTTGGAGGTGTCAAGTCGTCATTTTTTAGTAGGTCTTATTTCCTCATTACCAAAGTCCAAGTCGTCGTTTTTTAGTAGGTCTTATTTCCTCATTACCAAAGTCCAAGTCGTCGTTTTTTAGTAGGTCTTATTTCCACATGTAAATATTCAGTTTTTATTATCTCTCTACATTTCTGAACTGTGTGTATAAAATGGAGGAGCAGTAATTTCAATCAATCATTCGATCTAGTTTACTGTGCCTTCAAGTGATATACTGTATATGGTAACAAGGTGTACCATTCTCTTGCTGTACACATAAATGCAAAGAAAAGATGGTAAAAAAAAAAAAAATATATATATATATATATATATATATATATATATATATATATATATATATATATATATATATATATATATATATATATATATATATATATATATATATCAAGAGGAAGAATACGCGGTCTTAAAATAAAAATTAGGTCTGTAAAGCTATATAGTACAGCTTCCAGTCATAGGTTACCCATTAGTAGCCTATATTGATCTATATCAATCCAATAAAGGCTTGATATATTATTGCATAGTAGTGAAAGATAAATTTATATTCATATTCCGTACAAATTGTATATCCTTCAAGTCTGGTAATAATTATATACAACAATTATAATGGTCACTCCGTTAGTCTGCTAAGGATGATAAAGTTATGGCACGTGAGGTTATGTCCCGGTAGTCTGCCCCAGTTAGGTCCCAGTTGTCCGCCCTGGTTAGGTCCCAGTAGTCTACCCCAATTAGATCCCAGTTGTCTGCCCTGGTTAGGTCCCGGTAGCCTGCCCCAATTAGGTCCCAGTTGTCCGCCCCGGTTAGGTCCCAGTTGTCCGCCCCGGTTAGGTCCCAGTTGTCCGCCCCGGTTAGGTCCCAGTTGTCCGCCCCGGTTAGGTCCCAGTTGTCCGCCCCGGTTAGGTCCCGGTACTCTACCCCAATTAGGTCCCAGTTGTCTGCCCTGGTTAGGTTTGGTTCATTTTTTAAACTTGGCTCGGATTTCCAAAATATTGACTTTTATCCCTCATGACAATTGCAGAAGCTGAGTCGACTTTTGCTGAAACTTGGCTCGGATTTTCAATTTTTTGACATTTATACAGATTAACAAACTATAGTACTATAAAGCCAAAATAATTTAAGTGTTTCCCCGCACCCAAAACCCCGGATTCCCAGCGTTCTCCCCCATGATTGAAGGGATTAGGGAATATATATAAACCAACTGATCAATATTAGGGTCACTAATGAATAGAACAAATAAAAAAGGCAGGAAAAAATACTAAAAAAAAAACGGTAGAATTCTTATGCAGAAATACCGTCAGGCTAATATCAAAATGCCCCATTTGAATATGAGGAATATTTTTACAAGTTGCCACAACTCGTTTTCAAAAATGTTACTATTACCAGTGTTTATATTTTACTATTACAAACAACTTTTCTATATACCATTTCTTCTGCAAATGTTGCATAACAGTAGTTACCTCTTATAGTTAGGTCCCTGTAGTCTGCCCAAGTTAGGTCCCGGTAGTGTGTCCCATTCCAGATTAGGTTAGGTTAGGTCCCGGTAGTGTGTCCCAGTCCAGATTAGGTTAGGTCAGGTCAGGTGAGGTCTGACTAATTTTTACTGTATATTTTTTCTTGCTTAGGTCCCGGTAGTCTGCCCAGGTTAGGTCCCGGTAGTCTGCCCAGGATAGGTCCCGGTAGTCTGCCCTGGTTAGGTCCCGGTAGTCTGCCCAGGTTAGGTCCCGGTAGTCGCCCTGGTTAGGTCCCGGTAGTCTGCCCAGGTTAGGTCCCGGTAGTCTGCCCAGGTTAGGTCCCGGTAGTCTGCCCAGGTTAGGTCCTGGTAGTCTGCCCTGGTTAGGTCCCGGTAGTCTGCCCAGGTTAGGTCCCGGTAGTCTGCCCAGGTTAGGTCCCGGTAATCACACTAAATCCTTCTAGGAAATATTTTTTTTCTAGTGAAATCCTGTTGTGGCAACTTGTAAAAATTTACCAAATATGACCTATCTTGGAAATGGGGCATTTGCGGAGGAAATGCCATAAGAAAATAATCTTAGAATGGTCTAAATAAATGGATAATGAAGGTAGAAAACCCTTATGTAATAACGGCAAATCTTTCAATATTTACCGCATTAAATTTTAGTGTATGAACTTATGAAGATTATACAAAGATGTAACTTGTTTTGTACTCCTATGACCTACAGTATATTTTCTCTTGTGATATTGGTGATAGACACTGTACAGTAATGCTATAGGCCTACATACTCCAGCACCAAGTAGGCCTACTGTGGGAATATCTTGTATATTGGCTGTAGCACCATCATAATCCTCACAAAATATGTAAATTTAGATGTTACCAGTGTATATTTCATTACATAACACACTAAGTGAAGTGAAAAATAAATGAAATCATTACATAACACACTAAGTGAAGTGAAAAAATAAATGAAATGATTACATAACACACTAAGTGAAGTGAAAAATAAATGAAATCATTACATAACACACTAAGTGAAGTGAAAAATAAATGAAATCATTACATAACACACTAAGTGAAGTGAAAAATAAATGAAATCATTACATAACACACTAAGTGAAATGAAAAATAAATGAAATAATTACATAACACACTAAGTGAAGTGAAAAATAAATGAAATCATTACATAACACACTAAGTGAAGTGAAAAATAAATGAAATCATTACATAACACACTAAGTGAAATAAAAAATAAATGAAATAATTACATAACACACTAAGTGAAGTGAAAAATAAATGAAATCATTACATAACACACTAAGTGAAGTGAAAAATAAATGAAATCATTACATAACACACTAAGTGAAGTGAAAAAATAAATGAAATGATTACATAACACACTAAGTGAAGTGAAAAATAAATGAAATCATTACATAACACACTAAGTGAAATAAAAAATAAATGAAATCATTACATAACACACTAAGTGAAGTGAAAAATAAATGAAATCATTACATAACACACTAAGTGAAGTGAAAAATAAATGAAATCATTACATAACACACTAAGTGAAGTGAAAAATAAATGAAATCATTACATAACACACTAAGTGAAGTGAAAAATAAATGAAATAACTGTCAAGTGTCGTTAGATTCCTGACTCAAAATGACACTGATCCCACAATATAATAAATGTTTGTTGACGGGAATGAGATGTAGGAGTTAGAGAGAGAGATTGTGTGTGTGTGTGTGTGTGTGTGTACCACTTATCAACTCACAGGGGGTTTAAATTGTATGTATGTATGTATGTATATGTATGTATTTTTTATTTATTTCCTTCCTTCTTTTTTTCTCTCTCTCTCTCTCTCTCTCAGTATACATACAAATACACACATACTGTATACATACATACATACATACACATACATACATACATACATACATACATACACATGCAGGCTCTTTTTTGAACTCTTTCTAGTTGTCGTTGTTGTGTGAGAGTGGGCTTCATCACTCACTCTCACACAACAACGACAACTAGAAAGAGTTCAAAAAAGAGCCTGCAAAATCATACTCGGCCAAACATATACCAGCTACGAACTTGCCCTGACCACCTTGAACCTGACCACACTCTCCCACCACCACATGCACATCCTCAAACAGTTTGGGACCAAGCTCCACTAAACCCACCTCCCAGACGCACTACAAGACACCACAACAAAATTAAACCTATCAGAGCAACCACAGACAGATATAAGAAAAGCGCCATACCAACCATAGTCAACACAATAAATAACTCCTAAATAACACACACACACACACACACACACACACACACACACACACACACACACACACTGCACCTCAATATTAATCCCCCCCTTAATCCTAATCCTGACCTGACACCACTACTCTCCCAGGACATGTACACATGTACAGTACTATAGTATTTATATATTTGTATTTGTATATTTCTGTATTTTCTATGCTCTGCAATCAATTTATTATTCATCTCTAATATTTATATATGTATACATTCATTCATCCTCATTTTATTATCATTTTAAATGTATTATGTATATTTTCAGCCTATCAGCTGCCATTCACCAATAAACCGTATATTATTTAGTATATTATTATATATATGACAATGAGAGATTATGTAATGTGACGAGCAATACAGTGACTTGTCTTCCTCACTTACCATAATTGTTTAGGAAAACAGTTTTATACAATTTATACTACAAAATGCATGATACATCACTAGTTTAGGTTATTGTAATAATTACTATACCACAACGTACACTTCTAAGCCTAACAAATGAAACTAAAGCTACAAACATAATAATAGAGAAGCTACTAATTAATTCTGTCTCTCTCTCTCTCTCTCTCTCTCTCTCTCTCTCTCTAAACTAAAGCTACAAACATATTATATTAATAGAGAAGCTACTAATTAATTCTGTCCCTTTCTCCCTCTCTCTCTATCTCTCAGTCTCTCTCTCTCTCTCTCTCTCTCTCTCTCTCTCTCTCTCTCTCTGTGTGTGTGTGTGTGTGTGTGTTACCCTGATTGTGAGAATTAGTTTATTTCCTATCATAACAAACCTGTAATAACTCTTACCATCCATACTCTCTTCAGTTATTTCGGAGGGTAAATTTACAGTAAACCTGGTTTCAGTAAAACGTTTATATTAGTATGATTTACCACTAATTAGGACCATTCTAAGACTATTTTCTTCAATGGTGTTTCTCTCGGAAATGCCCCGTTTTCGAGATATGCCCAGTTTTCATACCCCATACAAACTTGGGGGAGTCCTCTATAGAGTCCCTGTCACCATCAATATCCAAAAAATCCATTGAAACGTCATCCAAAGAACCAGACAATCCTGACAACGGTATCTCCCCCTGACTCATGATGACCCAGTGTTGCCAGGTCTGCTGGACGAAATTTCCCTCACTTCAACATCAGAATTTCCCTTTTTACCTCAATTATTCCCTGTTTACTCTTGAGAATTGATGGTCTTTTAGGTATTACATCTTGTAGAAATTTCCCTGTTTACTCATCAACGAACTGTAAATTATTTCCCTGTGTAGACTTCGAAATTCCCTAAAACAGAGACATTTCCCTGCACCTGGCAACACTGTTTTTGTTTATCATTCCTCGGCGACTCGGGCAGAGGCCGCAGTTATCGTACCGCAATATAGTAGATGTTTTTAATTTATAAATCCTAGATTGTTCCTATCTATCCCAGACTTACAAGACTAATGATAAAAGTATAATGAGTAAATAAACCAATATCTGGAAGACTGTAGTAGAGCTCTGTGCCTGTGTTTCAGAATGAGAAGTAAATAATACCTTGGACACAACAGTTGTGTCTAACCTAACACACGTAAACACAGTTTGAACACAAACCTTGTGTCCTATATACCTAATGAATGGGTTAAGGCCTTTATTTTATTTTGTTTTATTTTATTTATTTATTTATTTTGATGTTATTTTATTTATTTATTATTATTTTAAATTTAATTATTTTATTTATTTATTTATTTTGATGTTTTTTTTTTAGTTATTTATTATTATTATTATTATTATTTTATTTATGCATTTATTATTTATTATTATTCCTACTCCCTCACCTCACCTCACCTCACCTCTCCTCCTCTGACCCTGGAGTGTGACCTATTCTACCTCCCTGGTGTGACCCTCAACCCGACCCACGTGTTGACCTGACCTGACCTGACCCCTCGTCCTCCACTCCCTCGTCCTCCACTCCCTCGTCCTCCACTCCCTCGTCCTCCACTCCCTCGTCCTCCACTCCCTCGTCCTCCAATCCCTCGTCCTCCACTCCCTCGTCCTCCAATCCCTCCTGGGAGTGTCTTTTTACTTGCATTCTTTCATGTTAATCTCTACTTTATATTATTTCTTCCAGGTTTTATTTTATCATTATAAAAAAAAAAATAATATGTTATTTCTTTCAGGTTTTATTTTATTATATATATATATATATATATATAAAAAAAAAAAATATGTTGTTTCTTCCAGGTTTTATTTTAACAGTATAAAAAAAATATAATATGTTATTTCTTTCAGGTTTTATTTTATCATTATAAAAAAATAAATAATAATATGTTATTTCTTTCAGGTTTTATTTTATCATTATAAAAAAAAAAATAATAATATGTTATTTCTTTCAGGTTTTATATTAACATTATAAAAAAATAAAAAAATGGTATGTTATTTCTTCCAGGTTTTATTTTAACAGTATAAAAAATAACTAAAAAAATAGTATGTTTTTCTTTTGTGTCTTCCTATTTACCTACACACACAGTCATGTATTTATTATCCCCTTAACGATAATAAATACATGAATGTGTGTGTAGTTAAATAGGAAGACACAAAAGAAAAACATACTATTTTTTTAGTTATTTTTTATACTGTTAAAATAAAACCTGGAAGAAATAACATACCATTTTTTTATTTTTTTATTTTTGGAGATAATGATTCCTCCAAACTGTTCCCAGCAACAGAACACCATTATTTGTGTTCATCTGATCCTGTTTCCTGGCATACTTTGGAGGAATCAAGGCACTCCAATGTACCAAAAGTATACTCTCTCCTTATCCCACGATAATCCCATGAAAAAATGTCACACTAAAAACCCCATGACAGTTTCTTAAGCTGTACACAAATCACTATATAGTCTTAATTATGGGGAGAGTATACTTTTGGTACATTACAGTGCCTTGATTCCTCCAAAGTAGGCCAGAAAACACACCCATATAAAGAAATATAATGGTATCCTGTTGCCTGGAATAATTTGGAGGAATCATAATCTCCAAAAATATCAGTTAAGGGGGAAGTATTTTTTGTGCTGGTAAATCTGGAGCAACTAAATCCTCCAATCTATTCCCAGCAACAAAACACCATTATTCTTGCTCTTCTGGTCCTGTTTCCTCGCATACTTTAGAGGAATCGAGAAGCTCCAATGTAACACAAGTGAAACATGGCCATACATCTCACTTGGAGCACCTTTCTCGTTTTAACTCTTAAGAAACTCTAGATCACCTTGACATAAAGATAATGACGCACTTGTGAGGCAACCGTGTGTGTATGGGTTGTTGATATTGCCACAACAACATACCATCAGCACTGAGGTATAAATTATATTATAGTCTGTTTCCTTCCCTCATCACCCCAGTAAACACCACCAGTCTCTTCACTAGGACAACACAGCTGACTTACAAAATGCTGAGGTCTGGATGTAATTCATAGGCCTGTGAGGTCTGGGTGTAATTCATAGGCCTGTGAGGTCTGGGTATAATTCGTAGGCCTGTGAGGTCTGGGTGTAATTCATAGGCCTGTGAGGTCTGGGTGGAATTCGTAGGCCTGTGAGGTCTGGGTGTAATTCATAGGCCTGTGAGGTCTGGGTGTAATTCGTAGGCCTGTGAGGACTGGGTGTAATTCGTAGGCCTGTGAGGAAATACGTCAAGGATTGATGGGGTTGCGGCTTGCTATTTTTTATTAAATGTCTGCTGCTTATTTTGAAAATGGTCTTATGTTTCTTTATACATATGTTGTTGTTGCTTGAAGGAGTTTTACACTGTTTTTACTCTTGTATATTCTTCCTAACCAATCCTCTACTCCTCACCAAACAAACCCCTTGCCATTCCAATTCTAAAACTCACATGCTAAACCTTCGCCACTCCTTTCCTTCCTTATGCTAAACCTTCGCCACTCCTTTCCTTCCTTATGCTAAACCTTCGCCACTCCTTTCCTTCCTTATGCTAAACCTTCGCCACTCCTTTCCTTCCTTATGCTAAACCTTCGCCACTCCTTTCCTTCCTTATGCTAAACCTTCGTCACTCCTTTCCTTCCTTATGCTAAACCTTCTCCACTCCTTTCCTTCCTTTGCCCATCCTCAACCCAGAGTGACAGGTGGGGCCAGGAGGGGGTCGAGTATAGGGTCAGGTGATTGGGACAGGTATAGGATGGGAGGAGAGAGGGACGGACAGGTACACACGCACGCACGCACACTCACACACGCATGCACAGGCACACACACCCTCGCACGCACACTCACACTCTTACACACTCACACATCATTATTATTATTATTATTACGCACACACTCTCTCTCTCTCTCTCTCTCTTTCTCTCTCTCTCACACACACACACACACACACACA
This sequence comes from Petrolisthes manimaculis, assembly GCA_034508575.1. Classification (NCBI taxonomy): domain Eukaryota; kingdom Metazoa; phylum Arthropoda; class Malacostraca; order Decapoda; family Porcellanidae; genus Petrolisthes; species Petrolisthes manimaculis. The sequence goes on along the minus strand of JAWZYT010003589.1, from coordinate 139,629 downwards.
CACACACACAATTTCGCATCAAAATTGGACTTTGGAGGAATCAAGATGCTGAACTGTACAGAACACATGCTTATACACCAAACTAATGTTAATTAATAATATCATTACAGGTGTTTGGTGTAGGTGTGGTGACAAGTGGTGATGATTCCTCAGCTGTAGACTACGAGAAGAAGTCACTACTACTGCTGCTGCTACTGCTGCTGTTGTGTGTCAGTGAATAATGTGATGTTTACCTGTTGTACACTGCATGGGACGTGGTGTTGGTGTGAGGACTGTACACTCGTCATACATCATTTCTGACCAGAGTGTGAGGAGCAGAAAGCTTCGAATCACCTGCTATTGTTCATTTCCCCACCCAGTACACACATATAGAGGCTGAGTACGAATGCAGGGTATGTGTGTGTGTGTGTGTGTGTGTGTGTGGTGCCTGCCGTTCGTCTCTGGTCAGGGATTACGTATTATGAGTGTACTGTACAGTTGCCAAAAAAGGTATTGCGACAAATCTTGATAGAACTTTAACCCTAGTAATATCCACAACTATTTGTAGGGACTATAAACATGTATAACAGAAGGAAATATACATATCCTTCTGTAATTTATACTTATAATCCCTACAAACAACTATGGACATTAATATTATTTAATGTTGTATCACTAGTTGTCGCAATACCTTTTTTGGCAACTGTACATCACCACAGTCTACAAATAGGTAACACTAACCATCAGCTTCACAAGGTTAGTTGAAGTTACTATTGGTCACAAGAACTGATACAGCCACAATCAATAAATCAGTATCATATCAAACTATAATCATACAACAACAACACCTTACGTCAACTCAACCCCCTCAATTATTATTATTATGAGGTGCTGTAAGGTTATACATGTGTTGTTCTTTATTACCAAGATTATTATTATTATTATTATTATTGTTATTATGAGGTGCTGCAAAATCATACACGTGTTGTTCTTTATTACCAAGATATTTACTACGATGGAAGGAAAGTGTCGGTGGATATTTGATTGTGGCTGTACTGTACCAATTGGATGTGTGGGTAAGAGAGATTTCATTTGTGTATGTATGTGTGAGTGACTGTGTGTGTGTAAGAGAGAGATAGAGAGACTCTTTGTGTGTGTGTGTGTGAAAGAGAAAGAGAGAGATTAATTTTGTGTGTGAGAGATTAATTTGTGTGTATGTGTGAAATAAATAAATAAATAAAGATATAAAAATGGATTTGTGTTTGTTATCCCTCCTTTTCTTATATTTCATCTCTCTCTCTCTCTCTCTCTCTCTCTCTCTCTCTCTCTCTCTCTCTCTCTCTCTCTCTCCTTCCTTCGTGCTTGCTGTCCTATAATAATAATAATAATAAATAAATAATTAAATAAATATATAATAATGTGTTTCAATTTCCTTAGTAAAAATATAATTATAAAAATATTTATTACTTATCCCATGAAATAAATGGGTTTAATATTAGTCAATAATTAATTAAGGTGTAAAGAAATATACAATAATAAATAATTCAGGTGTTAAAAAGATTATCATAAAAATATCAAAGTAAAAAAACGAAAAAATAAATGAGTTTTAAAATGATACTGTTTTCTCTGATTAAGAAACATTTGTAAATTGGTGGCAATATTGGAGCAACTTGATTCCTCCAAACTATGCTAGGCAACAGGGTAGATACCATAATATTTATTAATTAATCCTGTTTCCTGACATACTATGGAGGAATCATTGTACTACAAAGTACTACAAGGGACCTCGGATCTCTCTAGGGTAATTTTGTAGCAAACTGATTCCTCCAAACTGTATTATTCCTGCACTAAGTTGTGTTGTCTGAGATACCTTGGAGGACTCAAGGTGCTCCAATGTACCAATTAGTCACGGTTGGCAATTTAGAATGTGGAATATTCGCTAATTTCGTTAATTAATTACGTAATAAAAGAAGTTATTATATCCAAATGAAGGGAAAAATATGAGAATTTTAATGATATAATTACTAATTCAAAATAATTAATAATAAATGAATTATGAACCCAAACGTGAACTATATTCTCCACCAAATCATGATGTCATTATATGATAAACAAGGGGAAGGGTAGGGGAGTGGGGTGGGTGTTGTGGTGTTAGGGGGGGTAGGGACATTGGTGTGAGGGAGGGGGTATGGGTAGGGGGGTTGGAGGGTAGGGGGGAGGGCAAGTCAACTCAGTAACCCCGTTTATGGACTGCCATTGGAAAGAAAAATTCTGAGCCAATTCATTCAATCTCTTTCACTCTCTCTCTATTTACCCTTCATTCCCCTCTCCTTTACCTCTCTCTATCTCTCTATCTCTCTTTATCCCTATTTCCTCCCTCACACCCCACAATCCTCCCCTATCCCCAGAGAGAAAGGGAGTGAGAGAGAGAGAGAAAGAGATAGAGAGATTGATCGGTTGATTGATATTAGACACATCAACATCGAGGTCATATAGCGCCAGTAAAAGGTGATAGAGAGGTGAGACAGCAAGCAGGAAGGAAATAGAAAGAAAAGGGGCACAGTTGAAGAACTGAAAGCTAGTGGCTGGGGCCGAAGGGGCGTCCAAACCCTATAAGTATTGCCCACATTACTACAGGCAATAACCCCCCTACGGGGGAGATAGAGAGAAATAATGGAGGATGGGAGGGGGGTAAGGGTAGAGAGAGAGAGAGAGAGAGAGAGAGGTAAAGATGAGGGTTGGGGATGAAGGAGAGAGAATATTGGCTCAGTCCATAAACGGGGTTACTGAGTTGACTTGCCCTCCCCCCTACCCTCCAACCCCCCTACCCATACCCCCTCCCTCACACCCATGTCCCTACCCCCCCTAACACCACACCACCCACCCCACTCCCCTACCCTTCCCCTTGTTTATCATATAATGACATCATGATTTGGTGGAGAATATAGTTCACGTTTGGGTTCATAATTCATTTATTATTAATTATTTTGAATTAGTAATTATATCATTGAAATCCTCATATTTTTCCCTTCATTTGGATATAATAAATTCTTTTATTACATAATTAATTAACGAAATGAGGAATTTCTGGAACTAATCCGCTAGATGTCTCTGCTGTACAGTCAATTCATGCGACATGAGCTAAAATATTAGTTTTTAAAATTCCATCAGCATACAAATGCATAGAGCCTTGATCATTATGATACATTTGGAATCCTGCATCGACTTTTTAATAACCTGTATGGATAATTTTGAGATAAGTTGGTTAAATTAGATATTTTTGTTTCGTGATTGTCGACCTTCTGCTATCGATATTTAAAGTAAGGCATATGCCAAGGCTAAAATCTATTTATTTGGACAATACAAATAAATATGATTAAGACTGTACTACAAATTATGACGTAACATACCCAGTAACATGGTAATATATAGATAGAGTTATTTTTGTGGAGATATTAGTATCTCCTTCACCCAGTGAGCGACAAGGCAAAATTAGCCTAGCGAGACTCAGCGAGTTGGAACCAAAACAAACATCTGAGAGACTGTCCTTCAGTTGTTACAACGTCCAGCTACCGTAGTCCATTGTTCTTATAAAAGAACCAAACCAACCACGTAACAATAACCAAAGCGATAAATAACCAGTCGGATAAACACGTTTGTTTTGTTTTGATTCCCTCCACGATTCGACTAATTCGCCAGCAGATTCGAGTTGCCTATTCTCAATTGAAATATATATTTCAATAAACCAGGAAGTTGATCTATGTAATTCAGAGTTTTAACTATCACCTGCATGTTCTTTTTAAGTTAATTGTATTTTCATTTACTATGTTTCCAATCAATGGTGTACCTGTTTGGTAATCCCGAGATGGCCAAAATAATCTGAATGCCAATTTCACCACAAAATCAACTTAACTCCTTTGATCACGAATAGTACTATTTTACCTGTGTTTTACTACTTAGAAAGAATTGTGTAGAAATATGTATCATTTAAGCTCGATGCATTTTTGTTTGTGTATAGAATGACTGAAGGAATATTTTATTTTGCTTGTGTGCGCGATGAACCATCGATTGTGATGTCACCTGGTGGCAACCACGAGTTTAGAAAATTCCCCATTAGCGAGTATTCCACATTTTAAATTGCCAACCGTGACTAATTGGTACATTGGAGCACCTTGAGTCCTCCAAGGTATCTCAGACAACACAACTTAGTGCAGGAATAATACAGTTTGGAGGAATCAGTTTGCTACAAAATTACCCTAGAGAGATCTGAGGTCCCTTGTAGTACTTTGTAGTACAATGATTCCTCCATAGTATGTCAGGAAACAGGATTAATTAATAAATATAATGGTATCTACCCTGTTGCCTGGCATAGTTTGGAGGAATCAAGTTGCTCCAATATTGCCACCAATTTACAAAGGTTTCTTAATCAGAGAAAACGGTATTTTAAAACACTCATTTATTTTTTCGTTTTTTTACTTTGATATTTTTATGATAATCTTTTTAACACCTGAATTATTTATTATTGTATATTTCTTTACACCTTAATTAATTATTGACTAAAATTAAACCCATTTATTTCATGGGATAAGTAATAAATATTTTTATAATTATATTTTTACTAAGGAAATTGAAACACATTATTATTTATTTATTTATTTATTATTATTATTATTATAGGACAGCAAGCACGAAGAGAGAGAGAGAGAGAGAGAGAGAGAGAGAGAGAGAGAGAGAGAGAGAGAGAGAGAGAGAGAGAGATGAAATATAAGGAAAGGAGGGATAACAAACACAAATCCATTTTTATATCTTTATTTATTTTTTTATTTCACACATACACAGTCTCTCTCCCACATACACACAAATTAATCTCTCACACACAAAATTAATCTCTCTCTTTCTCTTTAACACACACACATACAAAGAGTCTCTCTATCTCTCTCTTACACACACACAGTCACTCACACATACATACAGAAATGAAATCTCTCTTACACACACATCCAATCAGTACAGTACAGCCACAATCAAATATCCACCAACACTTTCCTTCCATCGTAGTAAATATCTTGGTAATAAAGAACAACACGTGTATGATTTTGCAGCACCTCATAATAATAATAATTGAGGGGGTTGAGTTGACGTAAGGTGTTGTTGTTGTAGGATTATAGTTTGATATGATACTGATTTATTGGCACGATGGAAGGAAAGTGTTGGTGGTTGAGTTGACGTAAGGTGTTGTTGTTGTATGATTATAGTTTGATATGATACTGATTTATTGATTGTGGCTGTATCAGTTCTTGTGACTAATAGTAACTTCAACTAACCTTGTGAAGCTGATGGTTAGTGTTACATATTTGTAGACTGTGGTGATGTACAGTTGCCAAAAAAGGTATTGCGACAACTAGTGATACAACATTAAATAATATTAATGTCCATAGTTGTTTGTAGGGATTATAAGTATAAATTACAGAAGGATATTTATATTTCCTTCTGTTATACATGTTTATAGTCCCTACAAATAGTTGTGGATATTACTAGGGTTAAAGTTCTATCCAGATTTGTCGCAATACCTTTTTTGGCAACTGTAGAGTACACTCGTAATACTATGTAATCCCTGACCAGAGACAAACAGCAGGCACCACACACACACACACACACACACACACTGCATTCGTACTCAGCCTCTATGTGTGTGTACAGGGGGGGGAAATGAACAATAGCAGGCGATTCGAAGCTTTCTGCTCCTCACACTCTGGTCAGAAATTATGTATGACGAGTGTACAGTCCTCACACCAACACCACGTCCCATGCAGTGTACAGTCGGCAAAAAAAGTAATGGAACCACCCCTCCATTAATTTTAGAATTTTTATCACAGTAGGGTTGGTACACCTGCTAAGTCAGTCCAAGTGTACCTGTACAGGGACAATAATACACCCATTATACACCAATATACACCAATAATACACCTATTCATAACACATATTATAACTGTAGTATTATACAATAAGTATATAATAAGTATACAATAAGTATACAATAAGTATACAATAGGTATTATCACCAGTGGAACAGGCTTACCAACTCTACATAGCACTGGCAATAGGGGTGGTTCCATTACTTTTTTTGCCGACTGTACAACAGGTAAACATCACATTATTCACTGACACATAACAGCAGCAGCAGTAGTAGTAGTGACTTCTTCTCGTAGTCTACAGCTGAGGAATCATCACCACTTGTCACCACACCTTCACCAAACACCTGTAATGATATTATTAATTAACATTAGTTTGGTGTATAAGCAAGTGTTCTGGACAGTTCAGCATCTTGATTCCTCCAAAGTCCAATTTTGACGCGAAATTGTGTGTGTGTGAGAGAGAGAGAGAGAGAGAGAGAGAGAGAGAGAGAGAGAGAGAGAGAGAGAGAGAGAGAGAGAGAGTGTGTGTGTGTGCAATAATAATAATAATAATGATGTGTGAGTGTGTATGAGCATGAGTGTGCGTGCGAGGGTGTGTGTGTGTGTGTGCCTGTGCATGCGTGTGTGAGCGTGCATGTGTGCGTGCGTGTGTACCTGTCCGTCCCTCTCTCCTCCCATCCTATACCTGTCCCAATCACCTGACCCTATACTCGACCCCCTCCTGGCCCCACCTGTCACTCTGGGTTGAGGATGGGCAAAGGAAGGAAAGGAGTGGCGAAGGTTTAGCATAAGGAAGGAAAGGAGTGGCGAAGGTTTAGCATAAGGAAGGAAAGGAGTGGCGAAGGTTTAGCATAAGGAAGGAAAGGAGTGGCGAAGGTTTAGCATAAGGAAGGAAAGGAGTGGCGAAGGTTTAGCATAAGGAAGGAAAGGAGTGGTGAAGGTTTAACATAAGGAAGGAAAGGAGTGGCGAAGGTTTAGCATAAGGAAGGAAAGGAGTGGCGAAGGTTTAGCATAAGGAAGGAAAGGAGTGGCGAAGGTTTAGCATAAGGAAGGAAAGGAGTGGCGAAGGTTTAGCATAAGGAAGGAAAGGAGTGGCGAAGGTTTAGTATAAGGAAGGAAAGGAGTGGCAAAGGTTTAGCATAAGGAAGGAAAGGAGTGGCGAAGGTTTAGCATAAGGAAGGAAAGGAGTGGCGAAGGTTTAGCATAAGGAAGGAAAGGAGTGGCGAAGGTTTAGCATAAGGAAGGAAAGGAGTGGCGAAGGTTTAGCATGAGGAAGGAAAGGAGTGGTGAAGGTTTAGCATAAGGAAGGAAAGGAGTGGTGAAGGTTTAGCATAAGGAAGGAAAGGAGTGGCGAAGGTTTAGCATAAGGAAGGAAAGGAGTGGTGAAGGTTTAGCATAAGGAAGGAAAGGAGTGGTGAAGGTTTAGCATGTGAGTTTTAGAATTGGAATGGCAAGGGGTTTGTTTGGTGAGGAGTAGAGGATTGGTTAGGAAGAATATACAAGAGTAAAAACAGTGTAAAACTCCTTCAAGCAACAACAACATATGTATAAAGAAACATAAGACCATTTTCAAAATAAGCAGCAGACATTTAATAAAAAATAGCAAGCCGCAACCCCATCAATCCTTGACGTATTTCCTCACAGGCCTACGAATTACACCCAGTCCTCACAGGCCTACGAATTACACCCAGACCTCACAGGCCTATGAATTACACCCAGACCTCACAGGCCTACGAATTCCACCCAGACCTCACAGGCCTATGAATTACACCCAGACCTCACAGGCCTATGAATTACACCCAGACCTCACAGGCCTATGAATTCCAGCCAGACCTCAGCCTTTTGTAAGTCAGCTGTGTTGTCCTAGTGAAGAGACTGTTGGTGTTTACTGGGGTGATGAGGGAAGGAAACAGACTATAATATAATTTATACCTCAGTGCTGATGGTATGTTGTTGTGGCAATATCAACAACCCATACACACACGGTTGCCTCACAAGTGCGTCATTATCTTTATGTCAAGGTGATCTAGAGTTTCTTAAGAGTTAAAACGAGAAAGGTGCTCCAAGTGAGATGTATGGCCATGTTTCACTTGTGTTACATTGGAGCTTCTCGATTCCTCTAAAGTATGCGAGGAAACAGGACCAGAAGAGCAAGAATAATGGTGTTTTGTTGCTGGGAATAGATTGGAGGATTTAGTTGCTCCAGATTTACCAGCACAAAAAATACTTCCCCCTTAACTGATATTTTTGGAGATTATGATTCCTCCAAATTATTCCAGGCAACAGGATACCATTATATTTCTTTATATGGGTGTGTTTTCTGGCCTACTTTGGAGGAATCAAGGCACTGTAATGTACCAAAAGTATACTCTCCCCATAATTAAGACTATATAGTGATTTGTGTACAGCTTAAGAAACTGTCATGGGGTTTTTAGTGTGACATTTTTTCATGGGATTATCGTGGGATAAGGAGAGAGTATACTTTTGGTACATTGGAGTGCCTTGATTCCTCCAAAGTATGCCAGGAAACAGGATCAGATGAACACAAATAATGGTGTTCTGTTGCTGGGAACAGTTTGGAGGAATCATTATCTCCAAAAATAAAAAAAATAAAAAAATGGTATGTTATTTCTTCCAGGTTTTATTTTAACAGTATAAAAAATAACTAAAAAAATAGTATGTTTTTCTTTTGTGTCTTCCTATTTACCTACACACACAGTCATGTATTTATTATCGTTAAGGGGATAATAAATACATGACTGTGTGTGTAGGTAAATAGGAAGACACAAAAGAAAAACATACTATTTTTTTAGTTATTTTTTATACTGTTAAAATAAAACCTGGAAGAAATAACATACCATTTTTTTATTTTTTTATAATGTTAATATAAAACCTGAAAGAAATAACATATTATTTTTTTTTTTTTATAATGATAAAATAAAACCTGAAAGAAATAACATATTTTTTTTTTTTTTTATAATGATAAAATAAAACCTGGAAGAAATAATATAAAGTAGAGATTAACATGAAAGAATGCAAGTAAAAAGACACTCCCAGGAGGGATTGGAGGACGAGGGAGTGGAGGACGAGGGATTGGAGGACGAGGGAGTGGAGGACGAGGGAGTGGAGGACGTGGGAGTGGAGGACGAGGGAGTGGAGGACGAGGGAGTGGAGGACGAGGGAGTGGAGGACGAGGGAGTGGAGGACGAGGGAGTGGAGGACGAGGGGTCAGGTCAGGTCAGGTCAGGTCAGGTCAACACGTGGGTCGGGTTGAGGGTCACACCAGGGAGGTAGAATAGGTCACACTCCAGGGTCAGAGGAGGAGAGGTGAGGTGAGGTGAGGTGAGGGAGTAGGAATAATAATAAATAATAAATGCATAAATAAAATAATAATAATAATAATAAATAACTAAAAAAAAAACATCAAAATAAATAAAGAAATAAAATAATTAAATTTAAAATAATAATAAATAAATAAAATAACATCAAAATAAATAAATAAATAAAATAAAACAAAATAAAATAAAGGCCTTAACCCATTCATTAGGTATATAGGACACAAGGTTTGTGTTCAAACTGTGTTTACGTGTGTTAGGTTAGACACAACTGTTGTGTCCAAGGTATTATTTACTTCTCATTCTGAAACACAGGCACAGAGCTCTACTACAGTCTTCCAGATATTGGTTTATTTACTCATTATACTTTTATCATTAGTCTTGTAAGTCTGGGATAGATAGGAACAATCTATGATTTATAAATAAAAAACATCTACTATATTGCGGTACGATAACTGCGGCCTCTGCCCGAGTCGCCGAGGAATGATAAACAAAAACAGTGTTGCCAGGTGCAGGGAAATGTCTCTGTTTTAGGGAATTTCGAAGTCTACACAGGGAAATAATTTACAGTTCGTTGATGAGTAAACAGGGAAATTTCTACAAGATGTAATACCTAAAAGACCATCAATGCTCAAGAGTAAACAGGGAATAATTGAGGTAAAAAGGGAAATTCTGATGTTGAAGTGAGGGAAATTTCGTCCAGCAGACCTGGCAACACTGGGTCATCATGAGTCAGGGGGAGATACCGTTGTCAGGATTGTCTGGTTCTTTGGATGACGTTTCAATGGATTTTTTGGATATTGATGGTGACAGGGACTCTATAGAGGACTCCCCCAAGTTTGTATGGGGTATGAAAACTGGGCATATCTCGAAAACGGGGCATTTCCGAGAGAAACACCATTGAAGAAAATAGTCTTAGAATGGTCCTAATTAGTGGTAAATCATACTAATATAAACGTTTTACTGAAACCAGGTTTACTGTAAATTTACCCTCCGAAATAACTGAAGAGAGTATGGATGGTAAGAGTTATTACAGGTTTGTTATGATAGGAAATAAACTAATTCTCACAATCAGGGTAACACACACACACACACAGAGAGAGAGAGAGAGAGAGAGAGAGAGAGAGAGAGAGAGAGACTGAGAGATAGAGAGAGAGGGAGAAAGGGACAGAATTAATTAGTAGCTTCTCTATTATTATAATATGTTTGTAGCTTTAGTTTAGAGAGAGAGAGAGAGAGAGAGAGAGAGAGAGAGAGAGAGAGAGAGAGAATTAATTAGTAGCTTCTCTATTATTATGTTTGTAGCTTTAGTTTCATTTGTTAGGCTTAGAAGTGTACGTTGTGGTATAGTAATTATTACAATAACCTAAACTAGTGATGTATCATGCATTTTGTAGTATAAATTGTATAAAACTGTTTTCCTAAACAATTATGGTAAGTGAGGAAGACAAGTCGCTGTATTGCTCGTCACATTACATAATTTCTCATTGTCATATATATAATAATATACTAAATAATATACGGTTTATTGGTGAATGGCAGCTGATAGGCTGAAAATATACATAATACATTTAAAATGATAATAAAATGAGGATGAATGAATGTATACATATATAAATATTAGAGATGAATAATAAATTGATTGCAGAGCATAGAAAATACAGAAATATACAAATACAAATATATAAATACTATAGTACTGTACATGTGTACATGTCCTGGGAGAGTAGTGGTGTCAGGTCAGGATTAGGATTAAGGGGGGGATTAATATTGAGGTGCAGTGTGTGTGTGTGTGTGTGTGTGTGTGTGTGTGTGTGTGTGTGTTATTTAGGAGTTATTTATTGTGTTGACTATGGTTGGTATGGCGCTTTTCTTATATCTGTCTGTGGTTGCTCTGATAGGTTTAATTTTGTTGTGGTGTCTTGTAGTGCGTCTGGGAGGTGGGTTTAGTGGAGCTTGGTCCCAAACTGTTTGAGGATGTGCATGTGGTGGTGGGAGAGTGTGGTCAGGTTCAAGGTGGTCAGGGCAAGTTCGTAGCTGGTATATGTTTGGCCGAGTATGATTTTGCAGGCTCTTTTTTGAACTCTTTCTAGTTGTCGTTGTTGTGTGAGAGTGAGTGATGAAGCCCACTCTCACACAACAACGACAACTAGAAAGAGTTAAAAAAAGAGCCTGCATGTGTATGTATGTATGTATGTATGTATGTGTATGTATGTATGTATGTATACAGTATGTGTGTATTTGTATGTATACTGAGAGAGAGAGAGAGAGAGAGAAAAAGAAGGAAGGAAATAAATAAAAAATACATACATATACATACATACATACATACAATTTAAACCCCCTGTGAGTTGATAAGTGGTACACACACACACACACACACACACAATCTCTCTCTCTAACTCCTACATCTCATTCCCGTCAACAAACATTTATTATATTGTGGGATCAGTGTCATTTTGAGTCAGGAATCTAACGACACTTGACAGTTATTTCATTTATTTTTCACTTCACTTAGTGTGTTATGTAATGATTTCATTTATTTTTCACTTCACTTAGTGTGTTATGTAATGATTTCATTTATTTTTCACTTCACTTAGTGTGTTATGTAATCATTTCATTTATTTTTTCACTTCACTTAGTGTGTTATGTAATGATTTCATTTATTTTTCACTTCACTTAGTGTGTTATGTAATGATTTCATTTATTTTTCACTTCACTTAGTGTGTTATGTAATCATTTCATTTATTTTTTCACTTCACTTAGTGTGTTATGTAATGATTTCATTTATTTTTCACTTCACTTAGTGTGTTATGTAATGATTTCATTTATTTTTCACTTCACTTAGTGTGTTATGTAATGAAATATACACTGGTAACATCTAAATTTACATATTTTGTGAGGATTATGATGGTGCTACAGCCAACATACAAGATATTCCCACAGTAGGCCTACTTGGTGCTGGAGTATGTAGGCCTATAGCATTACAGTACAGTGTCTATCACCAATATCACAAGAGAAAATATACTGTAGGTCATAGGAGTACAAAACAAGTTACATCTTTGTATAATCTTCATAAGTTCATACACTAAAATTTAATGCGGTAAATATTGAAAGATTTGCCGTTATTACATAAGGGTTTTCTACCTTCATTATCCATTTATTTAGACCATTCTAAGATTATTTTCTTATGGCATTTCCTCCGCAAATGCCCCATTTCCAAGATAGGTCATATTTGGTAAATTTTTACAAGTTGCCACAACAGGATTTCACTAGAAAAAAAATATTTCCTAGAAGGATTTAGTGTGATTACCGGGACCTAACCTGGGCAGACTACCGGGACCTAACCTGGGCAGACTACCGGGACCTAACCAGGGCAGACTACCGGGACCTAACCTGGGCAGACTACCGGGACCTAACCTGGGCAGACTACCGGGACCTAACCTGGGCAGACTACCGGGACCTAACTAGGGTGACTACCGGGACCTAACCTGGGCAGACTACCGGGACCTAACCTGGGCAGACTACCGGGACCTAACCAGGGCGACTACCGGGACCTAACCTGGGCAGACTACCGGGACCTAACCAGGGCAGACTACCGGGACCTATCCTGGGCAGACTACCGGGACCTAACCTGGGCAGACTACCGGGACCTAAGCAAGAAAAAATATACAGTAAAAATTAGTCAGACCTCACCTGACCTGACCTAACCTAATCTGGACTGGGACACACTACCGGGACCTAACCTAACCTAATCTGGAATGGGACACACTACCGGGACCTAACTTGGGCAGACTACAGGGACCTAACTATAAGAGGTAACTACTGTTATGCAACATTTGCAGAAGAAATGGTATATAGAAAAGTTGTTTGTAATAGTAAAATATAAACACTGGTAATAGTAACATTTTTGAAAACGAGTTGTGGCAACTTGTAAAAATATTCCTCATATTCAAATGGGGCATTTTGATATTAGCCTGACGGTATTTCTGCATAAGAATTCTACCGTTTTTTTTTTAGTATTTTTTCCTGCCTTTTTTATTTGTTCTATTCATTAGTGACCCTAATATTGATCAGTTGGTTTATATATATTCCCTAATCCCTTCAATCATGGGGGAGAACGCTGGGAATCCGGGGTTTTGGGTGCGGGGAAACACTTAAATTATTTTGGCTTTATAGTACTATAGTTTGTTAATCTGTATAAATGTCAAAAAATTGAAAATCCGAGCCAAGTTTCAGCAAAAGTCGACTCAGCTTCTGCAAATGTCATGAGGGATAAAAGTCAATATTTTGGAAATCCGAGCCAAGTTTAAAAAATGAACCAAACCTAACCAGGGCAGACAACTGGGACCTAATTGGGGTAGAGTACCGGGACCTAACCGGGGCGGACAACTGGGACCTAACCGGGGCGGACAACTGGGACCTAACCGGGGCGGACAACTGGGACCTAACCGGGGCGGACAACTGGGACCTAATTGGGGCAGGCTACCGGGTCCCAACCAGGGACCTAATTGGGGTAGACTACTGGGACCTAACCAGGGCGGACAACTGGGACCTAACCGGGGCAGACAACTGGGACCTAACTGGGGCAGACTACCGGAATATAACTGGGGCAGACTACCGGGACATAACCTCACGTGCCATAACTTTATCATCCTTACCAGACTAACGGAGTGACCATTATAATTGTTGTATATAATTATTACCAGACTTGAAGGATATACAATTTGTACGGAATATGAATATAAATTTATCTTTCACTACTGTGCAATAATATATCAAGCCTTTATTGGATTGATATAGATCAATATAGGCTACTAATGGGTAACCTATGACTGGAAGGTGTACTATATAGCTTTACAGACCTAATTTTTATTTTAAGACCGCGTATTCTTCCTCTTGATATATATATATATATATATTTTTTTTTTTTTTACCCTCTTTTCTTTGCATTTATGTGTACAGCAAGAGAATGGTACACCTTGTTACCATATACAGTATATCACATGAAGGCACAGTAGACTAGATCGAATGATTGATTGAAATTACTGCTCCTCCATTTTATACACACAGTTCAGAAATGTAGAGAGATAATAAAAACTGAATATTTACATGTGGAAATAAGACCTACTAAAAAACGACGACTTGGACTTTGGTAATGAGGAAATAAGACCTACTAAAAAACGACGACTTGGACTTTGGTAATGAGGAAATAAGACCTACTAAAAAACGACGACTTGACACCTCCAACAGCCTGCTTAGTCCTGACATACAGTACCCATGCCAGTACCTAAATATGACATACCCATGCCAGTACCTAAATATGACATAGCCATGCCAGTACCTAAATATGACATAGCCATGCCAGTACCTAAATATGACATAGCCATACCAGTACCTAAATATGACATAGCCATGCCAGTACCTAAATATGACATAGCTATGCCAGTACCTAAATATGACATAGCCATACCAGTACCTAAATATGACATAGCCATGCCAGTACCTAAATATGACATAGCCATGCCAGTACCTAAATATGACATAGCCATGCCAGTACCTAAATATGACATAGCTATGCCAGTACCTAAATATGACATAGCCATGCCAGTACCTAAATATGACATAGCCATGCCAGTACCTAAATATGACATAGCCATGCCAGTACCTAAATGGGGCAGTGGTGAGTGCTTTGGTCACCACACAATAATTATACATTCTTATTATCTCATACCGATACATTTTTTTTTCGCAGAAGCATAACCCTGCAAATTATTGCCTTGTGGTATGATAATGCAAACATTGTGACCAATATACCATCTAAATTAATGTGGAAGTAGTGATTTGGTGTAATAATTATTTTTCACTTAGGGTTAGCATGAAAAAAATAAATAAAAAAACACTTTTTGGTGGAGAGTAATTATGATGTGTAGTTCAGTACAGTATTGTTTTGTGTACATACTGCATAGCATATGTGGGGGAGTGAAGATGTAGGGTGAGTAGTTATGTAGGATATGTGAGGATGTGTTGAAAGATAATGGAGGAGTGCTATGTGAGCTATGTGAGCGCCCATGGTAACTTGTCAAGACCTCAGTTACTACAATGCACAACCATTATAGATACTGACCAGGACAGTCGTCGACTAAGGTTGAGAGAAGCTTTACATATTTTAAAATTAAAACCTTCTCTCAACGTTACTCAAGAAACGTTTCTACTGCCTACTAACATCAGGCGAAACCGACCCACACTCAACCAAGACCCGGTAGCTGTAGGTATCCCTGTCAGACCACCAGAAAACTCAGCTAACCCGGCCCCAGACCTCCCTATCAGACGCTCTGCCAGGCTGCAACTGCGTGGGTCGAGCCAGAGGTGACACACAATCAGGTGCGACCGCTAGCAGCCAATCAGAACGCAGGGACCATAAATACTATTAAAACATAATTGTAACCATTATTATTATTATTATATACATGTCATTATCATAGATTATTATTATTATTGCTATTATCATACATATTGTCATTATTACTATTTGTTATTACCATTATTTCGACACAGGATCAAGTGCGACTGCTAACAGCCAATCAGGGCGCAGTACGCATAGCTGTACCTCCATACAGGGACTATAAATATACCTGGTTTCTGTAAGACACTCATTCCTTTGAGAATGGCTTTGAGAGAAAGCCGAAACGTCAGGCCAATAAACTCACTTGGTAATTTGCTTTTCCATCTCCCCAGCAATACTAAGAAAACAATTCGCAAACTTGAAAAGATTTGCTATAAAATTAACAGCGCAGAGCTCGCAGTTATCTTCAACAAAACTTGTATTAAAGAGGGTTTCCTTCCCAGATAATGAAAACCATTATGAAATACGAGTAATAAAAAATAACTGTTAATTCTATATTCTATTGGCATTTATTAATACAATGTTTTTATCTTCTTTATTCACAAATTCATAACATTCTGAAACACTTTTCTGCGTAAATAATATGAAATTAATATTGACATTACACACACACACACACCCTCTCTCTCTCTCTAACACACATACACACTCTCTCTCTCTCTAACACACATACACACTCTCTCTCCCTCTCATACACATCCAAGTTTGGTCATATTAAAATATAGCATTTTGAAATTAGCAAGACCTTACATGACCTGACCTGACCTAAACTGCTGTAAACTACCGGAACCTAACCTGGGCAAACTACTGACAACTAACCGTGTCAAAATAATAATAATAATAATAATAACAATAATAATTATAATAATAATAATAGTTTTGTTGAAGATAACTGCGAGCTCTGCGCTGTTTATTTTGTAGCAAATCTTTTCAAGTTTGCGAATTGTTTTCTTAGTATTGCTGGGGAGATGGAAAAGCAAATTACCAAGTGAGTTTATTGGCCTGGCGTTTGTGTGTGTGTGTGTGTGTGTGTATGTGTTTTCTTAGTATTGCTGGGGAGATGGAAAAGCAAATTACCAAGTGAGTTTATTGGCCTGACGTTTGTGTGTGTGTGTGTGTGTATGTGTGTGTGTGTTTTCTTAGTATTGCTGGGGAGATGGAAAAGCAAATTACCAAGTGAGTTTATTGGCCTGACATTTCGGCTTTCTCTCAAAGCCATTCTCAAAGGAATGAGTGTCTTACAGAAACTAGGTATATCTATAGTCCCTGTATGGAGGTACAGCTATGCGTACTGCGCCCTGATTGGCTGCTAACGGTGACACACAATCAGGTGCGACCGCTAGCAGCCAATCAGAACGCAGGGACCATAAATACTATTAAAACATAATTGTAACCATTATTATTATTATTATATACATGTTATTATCATAGATTATTATTATTATTGCTATTATCATACACATTGTCATTATTACTATTGTTATTACTATTATTTTGACACAGGATCAAGTGCGACTGCTAACAGCCAATCAGGGCGCAGTACGCATAGCTGTACCTCCATACAGGGACTATATATATACCTGGTTTCTGTAAGACACTCATTCCTTTGAGAATGGCTTTGAGAGAAAGCCGAAACGTCAGGCCAATAAACTCACTTGGTAATTTGCTTTTCCATCTCCCCAGCAATACTAAGAAAACACACACACACACAAACGTCAGGCCAATAAACTCACTTGGTAATTTGCTTTTCCATCTCCCCAGCAATACTAAGAAAACAATTCGCAAACTTGAAAAGATTTGCTACAAAATAAACAGCGCAGAGCTCGCAGTTATCTTCAACAAAACTTGAATCAAAGAGGGTTTCCTTCCCAAAAATAATAATAATAATAATAATTTTCATATTAATAATAATAATAATAATAAGAATAAAAATTGCACCATTATTGACACGTAATTTTTTTCCTAAATTTAGGTGTTTTATATATGTTATAATAATAATAATAATAATAATAATAATAATAATAACTTTGATTTAGGTCTTACTTACCTTGTAAAACTTCCAATAGTCTGCTCAGGTTAGGTTCTGGTAGTCTGCAATGGTTAAGATTAGGTTAGATTGAATTGGGTTAGGTTAGATTACATTGGGTTAGGTTGGGTTAGGTTAGGATAGGTTAGGTTAGGTTATTTATGTATGGATAAAACATTAAATTTGCACAATAAAATGGATGTTACAAATGAACTCATCACTTAAATGAAAAAAGTCTTAGAATGGTGTAAATAAATGGGTAATAAAGGTAGAAACACCATACACAATAACTATAATTCTTTCAATATTTACCGATAATAATAATCATAAAAGTAGTTGAAGTAGTAATAATAATAGTAGTTATAATAATAATAAAAATGGTAGTAATAATAATAATGTGAAATGTAATACATTGAGGTGGTTTGGACATGTAGAGAGAATGCAAGGTGAGGAGTATGTAAATAAGGTGTATGTAAGGTGAGGAGTTTGTAAATAAGGTGTATGGAAGTGAAGTTGTGGGGTGTGGTGTGAGAGGCAGACTACCAGTTAGATGGCAGAACAGAGTGGAAGAGTATGTAAAGGAGAGTAATGTGAGGGACAGAGTACGGAGTAAGGAGGGAGTATGTAAAGGAGAGTAACATGAGGGACAGGGGAGGGCTTGAACAAGTAAGGAGGGAGTGTTTGAACAGGGAAGACTGGAGACTTTTCTGCCGTGGCCATCCCCTTGGGGGGAGTTCCCAGAGGGAGCGAGGCATCAGAGCTATAGATAGATAGATAGATAGATAGATAGATAGATAGATAGATAGATAGATAGATAGATAGATAGATAGATAGATAGATAGATAGATAGATAGATAGATAGATAGATAGATAGATAGATAGATAGATAGATAGATAGATAGATAGATAGATAGATAGATAGATAGATAGATAGATAGATAGATAGATAGATAGATAGATAGATAGATAGATAGATAGATAGATAGATAGATAGATAGATAGATAGATAGATAGATAGATAGATAGATAGATAGATAGATAGATAGATAGATAGATAGATAGATAGATAGATAGATAGATAGATAGATAGATAGATAGATAGATAGATAGATAGATAGATAGATAGATAGATAGATAGATAGATAGATAGATAGATAGATAGATAGATAGATAGATAGATAGATAGATAGATAGATAGATAGATAGATAGATAGATAGATAGATAGATAGATAGATAGATAGATAGATAGATAGATAGATAGATAGATAGATAGATAGATAGATAGATAGATAGATAGATAGATAGATAGATAGATAGATAGATAGATAGATAGATAGATAGATAGATAGATAGATAGATAGATAGATAGATAGATAGATAGATAGATAGATAGATAGATAGATAGATAGATAGATAGATAGATAGATAGATAGATAGATAGATAGATAGATAGATAGATAGATAGATAGATAGATAGATAGATAGATAGATAGATAGATAGATAGATAGATAGATAGATAGATAGATAGATAGATAGATAGATAGATAGATAGATAGATAGATAGATAGATAGATAGATAGATAGATAGATAGATAGATAGATAGATAGATAGATAGATAGATAGATAGATAGATAGATAGATAGATAGATAGATAGATAGATAGATAGATAGATAGATAGATAGATAGATAGATAGATAGATAGATAGATAGATAGATAGATAGATAGATAGATAGATAGATAGATAGATAGATAGATAGATAGATAGATAGATAGATAGATAGATAGATAGATAGATAGATAGATAGATAGATAGATAGATAGATAGATAGATAGATAGATAGATAGATAGATAGATAGATAGATAGATAGATAGATAGATAGATAGATAGATAGATAGATAGATAGATAGATAGATAGATAGATAGATAGATAGATAGATAGATAGATAGATAGATAGATAGATAGATAGATAGATAGATAGATAGATAGATAGATAGATAGATAGATAGATAGATAGATAGATAGATAGATAGATAGATAGATAGATAGATAGATAGATAGATAGATAGATAGATAGATAGATAGATAGATAGATAGATAGATAGATAGATAGATAGATAGATAGATAGATAGATAGATAGATAGATAGATAGATAGATAGATAGATAGATAGATCATAAGGTATTATTACAGAATAACTGGGTTTTCGGCTAGGCTTGAGCAGTATCACCACATTAGGCTAGGTCCTGGAAATTTGCCCAGGTCATTTTATGATAGTTTACACTGGTTATACCCGGTAGTTTGCCCAGGTTAGGTCCGGTAGTCTGCCCAGGTTAGGTCCGGTAGTCTGCCCAGGTTAGGTCCGGTAGTTTGCCCAAGTTAGGTCTCGGTAGTCTGCTGTGGTCTAGATTAGGTTAGGTCAGGTCAGGTAAGACTAGTTTCCAAATCATGTTTGTAAACGGAGCATATCTCGAAAAGGAGGCATTTCCGAGAGAAACACCATAGATGAAAAGTGTCTTAGAATGGTCCAAAATAGTGGGTAATGATACTAATATATACAATATAGTGAACCCAAGTTTTCTGTAAATTTACCCATAATAATTCTTCTTCATAAATACCTTGGTGTAGTCATTGTAATCCTCCTTCTGTAAATCCTCGTATGTAAATCCTTCTTCTGTAATCCCACTTCTGAAATAAATAAATTTAACGTTAATTAATATATTTCTTGTTAATTAAATCCTTTATCAATAAAAAACCCCTTATATCTCCAATTTGTCCTTATTTCTATACCCTTAAAATACCAGTGAACCCTTAAAAATAATAAAACAAAATCATTCTAATATTTATGGTAACATTTTAACACAGCCATTATTATCCACTCTTATTTAAACCCTTCAAAATTCCCTTATTTCACCAACTTACCCTTATTTATGTCCCTTCACCATTAACTGTATACCCTTAACTAACCCTTAATATAATCTTGAGCCCTTAAAATATCCTTAAATGCCCTTAAAATGCAAATAAATATTAAAATATTCCCCTGCCAGGCTTTGAGCTTCACAGAGGTAAACAAAACTGAGGCGTCAGTGTTGCCAGTGGTACTCTCTCACTGTCTTCCTCTACAGGTGTCAGTGTTGCCAGTGATGATGATGACTGAGTCACCTTTACAACGGTACTCTCTCACTGTTTTCCTCTAAGGAGAAAACCAAACCAAAACAGGACCAAAGAATACATAATTATATACACATTATACTTTCACTCTCTCTATCTTATACAACCTGCACGTCCCTATATACTCACATATATACACATTATACTTTCACTCTCTCTATCTTATACAACCTGCACGTCCCTATATACTCACATATATACACATTATACTTTCACTCTCTCTATCTTATACAACCTGCACGTCCCTATATACTCATTTTCTCTTCAACCATACATACCCTTTATAGAACTTCTTTCATACTCTTTATTATCACTGAATTGTACAGCTCTCGTTCACTCAGACCTAGCAGCACTTTGGCTGTCACTGTCACTTCCACCATCTCCCTCCATTTTCTCTCCTAGTTCACTTATTACCACATACAGCATGGAAGCTCTCTCTCGTTCCTACTTATCACATACCATCAACACATGTTCTACTGTCTCATCTTCCCTACACAACTTACTGCCTTCATTACTCCATCTATATATTCTATCATTCACCTTCAGTGACTTTGTTCTTGCCTTAAACAACAGTTCACTTCCCCAGCAGCTACCATCATAGAACACTTCACTCCATGGTATGTCCTTAGAGGAGTACCAATCTAGTGTGCGCTTCTCACTCATGCCTCTCATCCATTCCTCTCTGCCTATTTCTTGTATCCGTCTCTTAATCTCATTCATCCATTTCTCCTCACTCCATCTCCCCCTTTCATCTAACACTGGGTACTGTATTCCACACTTTTCCATTCTCTTATCACACATCCTTCTCCACTTGGTATACCGTCATGTCCATTTATACACTCTTGGAGCCCATCTGTCTTCATTCATTCCTTCTAGTCTAACCTTATATTTCAACACTCCTTTCTCTATCCTCTCCTCAAACGTACTCCATCCAGCCTCACCTCTTATTGCTTCCACACCTACTGTACATACTTGTTTGTACCTAAAGCTGTTGTTCCTATCCTATTCTGTACTACCTCCAGTCTATTCAAGTCATTCATTATCCATGTCATAGTCTCCAGTCCATACATTAGTCCAGGTACAGCCATACCTTTCCATACACCTTGTCACACTTCCTACCTTTCCATACACCTTGCCACACTTCCTACCTTTCCATACACCTTACCACACTTCCTACCTTTCCATACACTACTTCCTACCTTTCCATACACCTTACCACACTTCCTACCTTTCCATACACCTTGCCACACTTCCTACCTTTCCATACACCTTGCCACACTTCCTACCTTTCCATACACTACTTCCTACCTTTCCATACACCTTGTCACACTTCCTACCTTTCCATACACCTTGCCACACTTCCTACCTTTCCATACACCTTGCCACACTTCCTACCTTTCCATACACTACTTCCTACCTTTCCATACACCTTACCACACTTCCTACCTTTCCATACACCTTGCCACACTTCCTACCTTTCCATACACCTTACCACACTTCCTACCTTTCCATACACTACTTCCTACCTTTCCATACACCTTACCACACTTCCTACCTTTCCATACACCTTGACACACTTCCTACCTTTCCATACACCTTGACACACTTCCTACCTTTCCATACACCTTGTCACACTTCCTACCTTTCCATACACCTTGACACACTTCCTACCTTTCCATACACCTTGACACACTTCCTACCTTTCCATACACCTTACCACACTTCCTACCTTTCCATACACCTTACCACACTTCCTACCTTTCCATACACCATACCACACTTCCTACCTTTCCATACACCTTGACACACTTCCTACCTTTCCATACACCTTGACACACTTCCTACCTTTCCATACACCTTACCACACTTCCTACCTTTCCATACACCTTACCACACTTCCTACCTTTCCATACACCTTGACACACTTCCTACCTTTCCATACACCATACACTACTTCATACTTATTAGCTCTACACCTTGACACACTTCCTAGTCTTCCTACCCACTGGTTTGCTCTTGATAACCTATCAGTCTTTGTCCTATCACACCCTTTCTCATCCACAATTATTCCTAAGTATCTATATATTGTGTCCTTTCAATCCCATTTCCACCCAGTTTCCACGTAGCCTACTACCTATATCCCGGTCATCCCCATCTTATCACTCCCAAACTTGACATTAAAATCATTCCCATACTCTGTAATTACATCAAGTATTCTCTACAGTGTCTCACCTGTCTCTCACCTGTCTCTCTTACCTGTCTCTCTCACCTGTCTCTCTCATAATCACCACATCATTTGCATATAACAAAATATTCACTACATACTCCCCTATTACCTACATTTTTCCTCAGTCGTCTACATTTCCTATTACTCTCTTTCCTCTTCTTCCTCACATTCTCATTATCTTTATTCCACCAACTCTTCATCAAACTTCTTTTATTTCTATTCCTTACCCTTCCTATCCTTTTCTCACCCACCTCTGTCACTCATCAAATCTATCCTTCTCTCTTATGGTTAGTCCTCAAATCTATCCTTCTCTCTTATGGTTAGTCATCAAATCTATCCTTCTCTCTCTCTCTGTCTCTCTCTCTCTCTCTCTCTCTCTCTCTCTCTCCTAAAAAATATATTCAAAAGATTTCCTCATGTGTGTATTTTCCAGTGTGTGTATTTTCCCGTGTGTGTATTTTCCCGTGTGTGTATTTTCCCGTGTGTGTATTTTCCCGTGTGTGTATTTTCACATGGATAATTATTTCATTATCCCATGTGTGTATTTTATTTCCATGTGCATATTCTCATGTGCGTATATTTATGTGCGTATTCTTTTCACATGTGTATTTTCATGTATTTATTTTATTCATGTGCGTATTCTCATGTACGTATTCTCGTGTGCGTATTCTCATGTACGTATTCTCATGTACGTATTCTCATGTACGTATTCTCATGTACGTAAGTTTAAATAAATACCCATTATTTGTTTCAGAATGGCATTAGTTTAAATAAATACCCATTATTTGCTTCAAAAGAGTGTTCTATGTACCCCAAGCCTGTCCCCCTATTCCCCCACCCCCCAGTCCCCCCCAAGCCTATCCCCTTATTCCCCCACCCCCCAGTCCCCCCCAAGCCTGTCCCCCTATTCCCCCACCCCCTCCCAAGCCTGTCCCCCTATTCCCCCACCCCCCAGTCCCCCCCAAGCCTGCCCCCCCCTATTCTCCCACCCCCCAGTCCCTCCCATGCCTGTCCCCTACTCCTAATCATAATAATATAGTAAACATTAGCTAATAATTAATTAATTACAGTATTAATATAATTATAATAACAGTTATTATTATTATTATAAACAGATATTAGTAATTATGTTATGTAAACAAACCTTGGCTGATACTTCTCTGTTCAAATCCACATTAGCAGTGTTACCATATTGGTTACCAGTGTTACCATACATGTGTGTCACTGTAACTATTAAAAATTATATAGTCTAGAAAAAAAGCATGTGAATAAAAAAATTATCATTCATTTATTCATTCATTCTTTCATTTATATATATTTTTTATTTTTATTTTTAGGTGAGGTTTTGGGTTCAACCTCAATCTCAAACCTCAAATCAACCTCAAACCTCAAATCAATTTATCTATTTAATAAGATGAAAATTTTCACTTTATATAATATATTTTTTACTAAAAATTGTAAAATATGACCAAAGTGTCTTAATTTTCTTGTTTATTACTCATCTATTTATCTATCTATTGAAAGTTTGTTGATGGCATCTAATAGATAATTCTATTGTCTATCTTTTGGTATATACATATATATATTTATCTATTTCCTAAGATGAGAAATTCCACTTTATATAATATATTTTTGACTAAAAATAGTAAAATATGACCAAAGTGTCCCAATTTTTTCGTTAATTACTCGTCTATTTATCTATCTATCGACAATTTGTTGATGGCATCTAATAGATAATTTTATTGTCTATATTTTGGTATATACATGTATCTATTTATCCATTTCTTAAGATGAGAAATTTCACTTTATATAATATATTTTTAACTAAAAATAGTAAAATATGACAAAAATGTCTTAATTTTCTTGTTAATTACTCGTCTATTTATATATTTATCGACAATTTGTTGATGGCATCTAATAGATAATTTTATTGTCTATCGCTTGGTTTATACATGTATCTATTTATCTTATTCCTAAGATGAGAAATTTCACTTTATATATTATATTTTTGACTAAAAATTGTAAAATATGACAAAAGTGTCTTAATTATTTCATTTATTACTCATCTATTTATCTATCTATCGACAATTTGTTGATGGTATATAATAGATAATTTTATTGTCTATTTTTTCGTATATACATGTATCAATTTATCTATTTCATAAGATGAGAAATGTCACTTTATATAATATATTTTTGACAAAATTGTAAAATATGACCAAAGTGTCTTTATTTATTTATTTATTACTCGGCTATTTATCTATCTATGGAAAATTTGTTGATGGCACCTAATAGATAATTTTATTGTCTATCTTTTCGTATATATATGTATCAATTTATCTATTTCTTAAGATGAGAAATTTCACTTAATATAACATATTTTTGACTAAAAATAGTAAAATATGACCAAAGTGTCCCACTTTTTTCGTTAATTACTCATCTATTTATCTATCTATCGACAATTTGTTGATGGCATCTAATAGATAATTTTATTGTCTATATTTTGGTATATACATGTATCTATTTATCTATTTCCTAAGATGAGAAATTTCACTTTATATAATATATTTTCAACTAAAAATAGTAAAATATGACAAAAGTGTCTTAATTATTTCATTTATTACTCATCTATTTATCTATCTATCGACAATTTGTTGATGGTATCTAATAGATAATTTTATTGTCTATCTTTTCGTATATGCATGTATCAATTTATCTATTTCTTAAGATGAGAAATTTCACTTTATATAATATATTTTTGACTAAAAATAGTAAAATATGACCAAAGTGTCCCAATTTTTCGTTAATTACTCATCTATTTATCTATCTATCGACAATTTGTTGATGGCATCTAATAGATAATTTTATTGTCTATCTTTTCGTATATACATGTATCAATTTATCTATTTTTTATGAGGAAATATTTCACTATATAATATATTTTTGACTAAAAATAGTAAAATATGACAAAAGAGTCTTAATTTTCTTGTTAATTACTCGTCTATTTATCTATCTATTGAAAGTTTGTTGATGGCATCTAATAGATAATTCTATTGTCTATCTTTTGGTATATACATGTATCGATTTATCTATATCCTAAGATGAGAAATTCCACTTTATATAATATATTTTTGACTAAAATAGTAAAATATGACCAAAGTGTCCCACTTTTTTTGTTAATTACTCGTCTATTTATCTATCTATCGACAATTTGTTGATGGCATCTAATAGATAATTTTATTGTCTATATTTTGGTAAATACATGTATCTCTTTATCTATTTCCTAAGATGAGAAATTTCACTTTATATAATATATTTTTAAATAAAAATAGTAAAATATGACAAAAATGTCTTAATTTTCTTGTTAATTACTCGTCTATTTATCTATTTATCGACAATTTGTTGATGGCATCTAATAGATAATTTTATTGTCTATCTTTTCGTATATGCATGTATCAATTTATCTATTTCTTAAGATGAGAAATTTCACTTTATATAATATATTTTTAACTAAAAATTGTAAAATATGACAAAAGTGTCTTAATTATTTCATTTATTACTCGTCTATTTATCTATCTATCGACAATTTGTTGATGGCATCTAATAGATAATTTTATTGTCTATCTTTTCGTATATAAATGTATCAATTTATCTATTTCATAAGATGAGAAATGTCACTTTATATAATATATTTTTGACAAAATTGTAAAATATGACCAAAGTGTGTTTATTTATTCATTTATTACTCGTCTATTTATCTATCTATCGACAATTTGTTGATGGCATCTAATAGATAATTTTATTGTCTATCTTTTCGTATATACATGTATCAATTTATCTAGTTCTTAAGATGAGATATTTCACTTTATATAATATATTTTTGACTAAAAATAGTAAAAT
This sequence comes from Petrolisthes manimaculis, assembly GCA_034508575.1. Taxonomy (NCBI): domain Eukaryota; kingdom Metazoa; phylum Arthropoda; class Malacostraca; order Decapoda; family Porcellanidae; genus Petrolisthes; species Petrolisthes manimaculis. Next base: position 112,665 of record JAWZYT010003589.1, on the reverse strand, counting down.
ATGACCAAAGGGTCCCACTTTTTTCGTTAATTACTCGTCTATTTATCTATCTATCGACAATTTGTTGATGGCATCTAATAGATAATTCTATTGTCTATCTTTTGGTATATACATGTATCTATTTATCTATTTTTAAGAGGAGAAATTTCACTTTATATAATATATTTTTGACTAAAAATAGTAAAATATGACAAAAGTGTCTTAATTTTCTTGTTAATTACTCGTCTATTTATCTATCTATTGAAAGTTTGTTGATGGCATCTAATAGATAATTCTATTGTCTATCTTTTGGTAAATACATGTATCTCTTTATCTATTTCCTAAGATGAGAAATTTCACTTTATATAATATATTTTTAAATAAAAATAGTAATATATGACAAAAATGTCTTAATTTTCTTGTTAATTACTCGTCTATTTATCTATTTATCGACAATTTGTTGATGGCATCTAATAGATAATTTTATTGTCTATCGTTTGGTTTATACATGTATCTATTTATCTTATTCCTAAGATGAGAAATTTCACTTTATATAATATATTTTTAACTAAAAATTGTAAAATATGACAAAAGTGTCTTAATTATTTCATTTATTACTCGTCTATTTATCTATCTATCGACAATTTGTTGATGGCATCTAATAGATAATTTTATTGTCTATCTTTTCGTATATACATGTATCAATTTATATATTTCATAAGATGAGAAATGTCACTTTATATAATATATTTTTGACAAAATTGTAAAATATGACCAAAGTGTGTTTATTTATTCATTTATTACTCGTCTATTTATCTATCTATCGACAATTTGTTGATGGCATCTAATAGATAATTTTATTGTCTATCTTTTCGTATATACATGTATCAATTTATCTAGTTCTTAAGATGAGATATTTCACTTTATATAATATATTTTTGACTAAAAATAGTAAAATATGACCAAAGGGTCCCACTTTTTTCGTTAATTACTCGTCTATTTATCTATCTATCGACAATTTGTTGATGGCATCTAATAGATAATTTTATTGTCTATCTTTTGGTATATACATGTATCTATTTATCTATTTTTAAGAGGAGAAATTTCACTTTATATAATATATTTTTGACTAAAAATAGTAAAATATGACAAAAGTGTCTTAATTTTCTTGTTAATTACTCGTCTATTTATCTATCTATTGAAAGTTTGTTGATGGCATCTAATAGATAATTCTATTGTCTATCTTTTGGTATATACATATATATATTTATCTATTTCCTAAGATGAAAAATTCCACTTTATATAATATATTTTTTACTAAAAATTGTAAAATATGACCAAAGTGTCTTAATTTTCTTGTTTATTACTCATCTATTTATCTATCTATTGAAAGTTTGTTGATGGCATCTAATAGATAATTCTATTGTCTATCTTTTGGTATATACATATATATATATTTATCTATTTCCTAAGATGAGAAATTCCACTTTATATAATATATTTTTTACTAAAAATAGTAAAATATGACCAAAGTGTCCCAATTTTTTCGGTAATTACTCGTCTATTTATCTATCTATCGACAATTTGTTGATGGCATCTAATAGATAATTTTATTGTCTATATTTTGGTATATACATGTATCTATTTATCTATTTCTTAAGATAAGAAATTTCACTTTATATAATATATTTTTAACTAAAAATAGTAAAATATGACAAAAATGTCTTAATTTTCTTGTTAATTACTCGTCTATTTATCTATTTATCGACAATTTGTTGATGGCATCTAATAGATAATTTTATTGTCTATCGTTTGGTTTATACATGTATCTATTTATCTTATTCCTAAGATGAGAAATTTCACTTTATATATTATATTTTTGACTAAAAATTGTAAAATATGACAAAAGTGTCTTAATTATTTCATTTATTACTCATCTATTTATCTATCTATCGACAATTTGTTGATGGTATCTAATAGATAATTTTATTGTCTATCTTTTCGTATATGCATGTATCAATTTATCTATTTCTTAAGATGAGAAATTTCACTTTACATAATATATTTTTAACTAAAAATAGTAAAATATGACCAAAGTGTCCCAATTTTTCGTTAATTACTCATCTATTTATCTATCTATCGACAATTTGTTGATGGCATCTAATAGATAATTTTATTGTCTATCTTTTCCTATATACATGTATCAATTTATCTATTTCTTAAGATGAGAAATTTCACTTAATATAACATATTTTTGACTAAAAATAGTAAAATATGACCAAAGTGTCCCACTTTTTTCGTTAATTACTCATCTATTTATCTATCTATCGACAATTTGTTGATGGCATCTAATAGATAATTTTATTGTCTATATTTTGGTATATACATGTATCTATTTATCTATTTCCTAAGATGAGAAATTTCACTTTATATAATATATTTTCAACTAAAAATAGTAAAATATGACAAAAGTGTCTTAATTATTTCATTTATTACTCATCTATTTATCTATCTATCGACAATTTGTTGATGGTATCTAATAGATAATTTTATTGTCTATCTTTTCCTATATACATGTATCAATTTATCTATTTCTTAAGATGAGAAATTTCACTTTATATAATATATTTTTGACAAATAATAGTAAAATATAACCAAAGTGTCCCAATTTTTCGTTAATTACTCATCTATTTATCTATCTATCGACAATTTGTTGATGGCATCTAATAGATAATTTTATTGTCTATCTTTTCGTATATACATGTATCAATTTATCTATTTTTTAAGAGGAAATATTTCACTATATAATATATTTTTGACTAAAAATAGTAAAATATGACAAAAGTGTCTTAATTTTCTTGTTAATTACTCGTCTATTTATCTATCTATTGAAAGTTTGTTGATGGCATCTAATAGATAATTCTATTGTCTATCTTTTGGTATATACATGTATCGATTTATCTATATCCTAAGATGAGAAATTCCACTTTATATAATATATTTTTTACTAAAATAGTAAAATATGACCAAAGTGTCCCACTTTTTTTGTTAATTACTCGTCTATTTATCTATCTATCGACAATTTGTTGATGGCATCTAATAGATAATTTTATTGTCTATATTTTGGTAAATACTTGTATCTCTTTATCTATTTCCTAAGATGAGAAATTTCACTTTATATAATATATTTTTAACTAAAAATAGCAAAATATGACAAAAATGTCTTAATTTTCTTGTTAATTACTCGTCTATTTATCTATTTATCGACAATTTGTTGATGGCATCTAATAGATAATTTTATTGTCTATCGTTTGGTTTATACATGAATCTATTTATCTTATTCCTAAGATGAGAAATTTCACTTTATATAATATATTTTTAACTAAAAATTGTAAAATATGACAAAAGTGTCTAAATTATTTCATTTATTACTCGTTTATTTATCTATCTATCGACAATTTGTTGATGGCATCTAATAGATAATTTTATTGTCTATCTTTTCGTATATACATGTATCAATTTATCTATTTCATAAGATGAGAAATGTCACTTTATATAATATATTTTTGACAAAATTGTAAAATATGACCAAAGTGTGTTTATTTATTCATTTATTACTCGTCTATTTATCTATCTATCGACAATTTGTTGATGGCATCTAATAGATAATTTTATTGTCTATCTTTTCGTATATACATGTATCAATTTATCTAGTTCTTAAGATGAGATATTTCACTTTATATAATATATTTTTGACTAAAAATAGTAAAATATGACCAAAGTGTCCCACTTTTTTCGTTAATTACTCGTCTATTTATCTATCTATCGACAATTTGTTGATGGCATCTAATAGATAATTTTATTGTCTATCTTTTGGTATATACATGTATCTATTTATCTATTTTTTAAGAGGAGAAATTTCACTTTAAATAATATATTTTTGACTAAAAATAGTAAAATATGACAAAAGTGTCTTAATTTTCTTGTTAATTACTCGTCTATTTATCTATCTATTGAAAGTTTGTTGATGGCATCTAATAGATAATTCTATTGTCTATCTTTTGGTATATATATATATATATATATATATATATATATTTATCTATTTCCTAAGATGAGAAATTCCACTTTATATAATATATTTTTGACTAAAAATAGTATAATATGACCATAGTATCCCACTATTTTCGTTAATTACTCGTCTATTTATCTATCTATTGACAATTTGTTGATGGCATATAATAGATAATTTTATTGTCTATCTTTTGGTATATACATGTATCTATTTATCTTATTCCTAAGATGAGAAATTTCACTTTATATAATATATTTTTAACTAAAAATTGTAAAATATGACAAAAGTGTCTTAATTATTTCATTTATTACTCGTCTATTTATCTATCTATCGACAATTTGTTGATGGCATCTAATAGATAATTTTATTGTCTATCTTTTCGTATATACATGTATCAATTTATCTATTTCATAAGATGAGAAATGTCACTTTATATAATATATTTTTGACAAAATTGTAAAATATGACCAAAGTGTGTTTATTTATTCATTTATTACTCGTCTATTTATCTATCTATCGACAATTTGTTGATGGCATCTAATAGATAATTTTATTTGTCTATCTTTTCGTATATACATGTATCAATTTATCTAGTTCTTAAGATGAGATATTTCACTTTATATAATATATTTTTGACTAAAAATAGTAAAATATGACCAAAGGGTCCCACTTTTTTCGTTAATTACTCGTCTATTTATTTATCTATCGACAATTTGTTGATGGCATCTAATAGATAATTTTATTGTCAATCTTTTGGTATATACATGTATCTATTTATCTATTTTTTAAGAGGAGAAATTTCACTTTATATAATATATTTTTGACTAAAAATAGTAAAATATGACAAAAGTGTCTTAATTTTCTTGTTAATTACTCGTCTATTTATCTATCTATTGAAAGTTTGTTGATGGCATCTAATAGATAATTCTATTGTCTATCTTTTGGTATGTACATATATATATATTTATCTATTTCCTAAGATGAGAAATTCCACTTTATATAATATATTTTTTACTAAAAATAGTATAATATGACCATAGTGTCCCACTATTTTCGTTAATTACTCGTCTATTTATCTATCTATTGACAATTTGTTGATGGCATATAATAGATAATTTTATTGTCTATCTTTTGGTATATACATGTATCTATTTATCTATTACATAAGATGAGAAATTTCACTTTATATAATATATTTCTAACTAAAAATAGTAAAATATGACAAAAGTGTCTTAATTTTCTTGTTAATTACTCGTCTATTTATCTATTTATCGACAATTTGTTGATGGCATCTAATAGATAATTGTATTGTCTATCTTTTGGTTTTTACATGTATCTATTTATCTATTTCCTAAGATGAGAAATTTCACTTTATATATTATATTTTTGACAAAAAAATGTAAAATATGACCAAAGTGTCCCATTTCTTCATTATTTACTCATCTATTTATCTATCTATTAACAATTTGCTGATGGCATGTAATAGATAATTGTATTGTTTATTTTTTAGTTTTTACATATATCTATTTATCTATTTCCTAAGATGAGAAATTTTAATTTATATATTATATTTTTGACTAAAAATTGTAAAATATGACAAAAGTGTCTTAATTATTTCATTTATTACTCATCTATTTATCTATCTATCGACAATTTGTTGATGGTATCTAATAGATAATTTTATTGTCTATCTTTTGGTATATACATGTATCGATTTATCTATATCCTAAGATGAGAAATTCCACTTTATATAATATATTTTTGACTAAAATAGTAAAATATGACCAAAGTGTCACACTTTTTTCGTTAATTACTCGTCTATTTATCTATTTATCGACAATTTGTTGATGGCATCTAATAGATAATTTTATTGTCTATCGTTTGGTTTATACATGTATCTATTTATCTTATTCCTAAGATGAGAAATTTCACTTTATATAATATATTTTTAACTAAAAATTGTAAAATATGACATAAGTGTCTTAATTATTTCATTTATAACTCGTCTATTTATCTATCTATCGACAATTTGTTGATGGCATCTAATAGATAATTTTATTGTCTATCTTTTCGTATATACATGTATCAATTTATCTATTTCATAAGATGAGAAATGTCACTTTATATAATATATTTTTGACAAAATTGTAAAATATGACCAAAGTGTGTTTATTTATTCATTTATTACTCGTCTATTTATCTATCTATCGACAATTTGTTGATGGCATCTAATAGATAATTTTATTGTCTATCTTTTCGTATATACATGTATCAATTTATCTAGTTCTTAAGATGAGATATTTCACTTTATATAATATATTTTTGACTAAAAATAGTAAAATATGACCAAAGGGTCCCACTTTTTTCGTTAATTACTCGTCTATTTATTTATCTATCGACAATTTGTTGATGGCATCTAATAGATAATTTTATTGTCAATCTTTTGGTATATACATGTATCTATTTATCTATTTTTTAAGAGGAGAAATTTCACTTTATATAATATATTTTTGACTAAAAATAGTAAAATATGACAAAAGTGTCTTAATTTTCTTGTTAATTACTCGTCTATTTATCTATCTATTGAAAGTTTGTTGATGGCATCTAATAGATAATTCTATTGTCTATCTTTTGGTATGTACATATATATATATTTATCTATTTCCTAAGATGAGAAATTCCACTTTATATAATATATTTTTTACTAAAAATAGTATAATATGACCATAGTGTCCCACTATTTTCGTTAATTACTCGTCTATTTATCTATCTATTGACAATTTGTTGATGGCATATAATAGATAATTTTATTGTCTATCTTTTGGTATATACATGTATCTATTTATCTATTACATAAGATGAGAAATTTCACTTTATATAATATATTTCTAACTAAAAATAGTAAAATATGACAAAAGTGTCTTAATTTTCTTGTTAATTACTCGTCTATTTATCTATTTATCGACAATTTGTTGATGGCATCTAATAGATAATTGTATTGTCTATCTTTTGGTTTTTACATGTATCTATTTATCTATTTCCTAAGATGAGAAATTTCACTTTATATATTATATTTTTGACAAAAAAATGTAAAATATGACCAAAGTGTCCCATTTCTTCATTATTTACTCATCTATTTATCTATCTATTAACAATTTGCTGATGGCATGTAATAGATAATTGTATTGTTTATTTTTTAGTTTTTACATATATCTATTTATCTATTTCCTAAGATGAGAAATTTTAATTTATATATTATATTTTTGACTAAAAATTGTAAAATATGACAAAAGTGTCTTAATTATTTCATTTTTTACTCATCTATTTATCTATCTATCGACAATTTGTTGATGGTATCTAATAGATAATTTTATTGTCTATTTTTTCGTATATACATGTATCAATTTATCTATTTCATAAGATGAGAAATGTCACTTTATATAATATATTTTTGACAAAATTGTAAAATATGACCAAAGTGTCTTTATTTATTTATTTATTACTCGGCTATTGATCTATCTATGGAAAATTTGTTGATGGCACCTACTAGATAATTTTATTGTCTATCTTTTCGTATATACATGTATCAATTTATCTATTTCTTAAGATGAGAAATTTCACTTAATATAACATATTTTTGACTAAAAATAGTAAAATTTGACCAAAGTGTCCCACTTTTTTCTTTAATTACTCATCTATTTATCTATCTATCGACAATTTGTTGATGACATCTAATAGATAATTTTATTGTCTATATTTTGGTATATACATGTATCTATTTATCTATTTCCTAAGATGAGAAATTTCACTTTATATAATATATTTTCAACTAAAAATAGTAAAATATGACAAAAGTGTCTTAATTATTTCATTTATTACTCATCTATTTATCTATCTATCGACAATTTGTTGATGGTATCTAATAGATAATTTTATTGTCTATCTTTTCGTATATACATGTATCAATTTATCTATTTCTTAAGATGAGAAATTTCACTTTATATAATATATTTTTGACTAAAAATAGTAAAATATGACCAAAGTGTCCCAATTTTTCGTTAATTACTCATCTATTTATCTATCTATCGACAATTTGTTGATGGCATCTAATAGATAATTTTATTGTCTATCTTTTCGTATATACATGTATCAATTTATCTATTTTTTAAGAGGAAATATTTCACTATATAATATATTTTTGACTAAAAATAGTAAAATATGACAAAAGTGTCTTAATTTTCTTGTTAGTTACTCGTCTATTTATCTATCTATTGAAAGTTTGTTGATGGCATCTAATAGATAATTCTATTGTCTATCTTTTGGTATATACATGTATCGATTTATCTATATCCTAAGATGAGAAATTCCACTTTATATAATATATTTTTGACTAAAATAGTAAAATATGACCAAAGTGTCCCACTTTTTTTGTTAATTACTCGTCTATTTATCTATCTATCGACAATTTGTTGATGGCATCTAATAGATAATTTTATTGTCTATATTTTGGTAAATACATGTATCTCTTTATCTATTTCCTAAGATGAGAAATTTCACTTTATATAATATATTTTTAACTAAAAATAGCAAAATATGACAAAAATGTCTTAATTTTCTTGTTAATTACTCGTCTATTTATCTATTTATCGACAATTTGTTCATGGCATCTAATAGATAATTTTATTGTCTATCGTTTGGTTTATACATGAATCTATTTATCTTATTCCTAAGATGAGAAATTTCACTTTATATAATATATTTTTAACTAAAAATTGTAAAATATGACAAAAGTGTCTAAATTATTTCATTTATTACTCGTCTATTTATCTATCTATCGACAATTTGTTGATGGCATCTAATAGATAATTTTATTGTCTATCTTTTCGTATATACATGTATCAATTTATCTATTTCATAAGATGAGAAATGTCACTTTATATAATATATTTTTGACAAAATTGTAAAATATGACAAAAGTGTCTTAATTATTTCATTTATTACTCATCTATTTATCTATCTATCGACAATTTGTTGATGGTATCTAATAGATCATTTTATTGTCTATTTTTTCGTATATACATGTATCAATTTATCTATTTCCTAAGATGAGAAATTTCACTTTATATAATATATTTTCAACTAAAAATAGTAAAATATGACAAAAGTGTCTTAATTATTTCATTTATTACTCATCTATTTATCTATCTATCGACAATTTGTTGATGGTATCTAATAGATAATTTTATTGTCTATCTTTTCGTATATACATGTATCAATTTATCTATTTCTTAAGATGAGAAATTTCACTTTATATAATATATTTTTGACTAAAAATAGTAAAATATGACCAAAGTGTCCCAATTTTTCGTTAATTACTCATCTATTTATCTATCTATCGACAATTTGTTGATGGCATCTAATAGATAATTTTATTGTCTATCTTTTCGTATATACATGTATCAATTTATCTATTTTTTAAGAGGAAATATTTCACTATATAATATATTTTTGACTAAAAATAGTAAAATATGACAAAAGTGTCTTAATTTTCTTGTTAGTTACTCGTCTATTTATCTATCTATTGAAAGTTTGTTGATGGCATCTAATAGATAATTCTATTGTCTATCTTTTGGTATATACATGTATCGATTTATCTATATCCTAAGATGAGAAATTCCACTTTATATAATATATTTTTGACTAAAATAGTAAAATATGACCAAAGTGTCCCACTTTTTTTGTTAATTACTCGTCTATTTATCTATCTATCGACAATTTGTTGATGGCATCTAATAGATAATTTTATTGTCTATATTTTGGTAAATACATGTATCTCTTTATCTATTTCCTAAGATGAGAAATTTCACTTTATATAATATATTTTTAACTAAAAATAGCAAAATATGACAAAAATGTCTTAATTTTCTTGTTAATTACTCGTCTATTTATCTATTTATCGACAATTTGTTCATGGCATCTAATAGATAATTTTATTGTCTATCGTTTGGTTTATACATGAATCTATTTATCTTATTCCTAAGATGAGAAATTTCACTTTATATAATATATTTTTAACTAAAAATTGTAAAATATGACAAAAGTGTCTAAATTATTTCATTTATTACTCGTCTATTTATCTATCTATCGACAATTTGTTGATGGCATCTAATAGATAATTTTATTGTCTATCTTTTCGTATATACATGTATCAATTTATCTATTTCATAAGATGAGAAATGTCACTTTATATAATATATTTTTGACAAAATTGTAAAATATGACAAAAGTGTCTTAATTATTTCATTTATTACTCATCTATTTATCTATCTATCGACAATTTGTTGATGGTATCTAATAGATCATTTTATTGTCTATTTTTTCGTATATACATGTATCAATTTATCTATTTCCTAAGATGAGAAATTTCACTTTATATAATATATTTTCAACTAAAAATAGTAAAATATGACAAAAGTGTCTTAATTATTTCATTTATTACTCATCTATTTATCTATCTATCGACAATTTGTTGATGGTATCTAATAGATAATTTTATTGTCTATCTTTTCGTATATACATGTATCAATTTATCTATTTCTTAAGATGAGAAATTTCACTTTATATAATATATTTTTGACTAAAAATAGTAAAATATGACCAAAGTGTCCCAATTTTTCGTTAATTACTCATCTATTTATCTATCTATCGACAATTTGTTGATGGCATCTAATAGATAATTTTATTGTCTATCTTTTCGTATATACATGTATCAATTTATCTATTTTTTAAGAGGAAATATTTCACTATATAATATATTTTTGACTAAAAATAGTAAAATATGACAAAAGTGTCTTAATTTTCTTGTTAATTACTCGTCTATTTATCTATCTATTGAAAGTTTGTTGATGGCATCTAATAGATAATTCTATTGTCTATCTTTTGGTATATACATGTATCGATTTATCTATATCCTAAGATGAGAAATTCCACTTTATATAATATATTTTTGACTAAAATAGTAAAATATGACCAAAGTGTCCCACTTTTTTTGTTAATTACTCGTCTATTTATCTATCTATCGACAATTTGTTGATGGCATCTAATAGATAATTTTATTGTCTATATTTTGGTAAATACATGTATCTCTTTATCTATTTCCTAAGATGAGAAATTTCACTTTATATAATATATTTTTAACTAAAAATAGCAAAATATGACAAAAATGTCTTAATTTTCTTGTTAATTACTCGTCTATTTATCTATTTATCGACAATTTGTTGATGGCATCTAATAGATAATTTTATTGTCTATCGTTTGGTTTATACATGAATCTATTTATCTTATTCCTAAGATGAGAAATTTCACTTTATATAATATATTTTTAACTAAAAATTGTAAAATATGACAAAAGTGTCTAAATTATTTCATTTATTACTCGTCTATTTATCTATCTATCGACAATTTGTTGATGGCATCTAATAGATAATTTTATTGTCTATCTTTTCGTATATACATGTATCAATTTATCTATTTTATAAGATGAGAAATGTCACTTTATATAATATATTTTTGACAAAATTGTAAAATATGACCAAAGTGTGTTTATTTATTCATTTATTACTCGTCTATTTATCTATCTATCGACAATTTGTTGATGGCATCTAATAGATAATTTTATTGTCTATCTTTTCGTATATACATGTATCAATTTATCTAGTTCTTAAGATGAGATATTTCACTTTATATAATATATTTTTGACTAAAAATAGTAAAATATGACCAAAGGGTCCCACTTTTTTCGTTAATTACTCGTCTATTTATCTATCTATCGACAATTTGTTGATGGCATCTAATAGATAATTTTATTGTCTATCTTTTGGTATATACATGTATCTATTTATCTATTTTTTAAGAGGAGAAATTTCACTTTAAATAATATATTTTTGACTAAAAATAGTAAAATATGACAAAAGTGTCTTAATTTTCTTGTTAATTACTCGTCTATTTATCTATCTATTGAAAGTTTGTTGATGGCATCTAATAGATAATTCTATTGTCTATCTTTTGGTATATATATATATATATATATTTATCTATTTCCTAAGATGAGAAATTCCACTTTATATAATGTATTTTTTACTAAAAATAGTATAATATGACCATAGTGTCCCACTATTTTCGTTAATTACTCGTCTATTTATCTATCTATTGACAATTTGTTGATGGCATATAATAGATAATTTTATTGTCTATCTTTTGGTATATACATGTATCTATTTATCTATTACATAAGATGAGAAATTTCACTTTATATAATATATTTCTAAATAAAAATAGTAAAATATGACAAAAGTGTCTTAATTTTCTTGTTAATTACTCGTCTATTTATCTATTTATCGACAATTTGTTGATGGCATCTAATAGATAATTTTATTGTCTATCGCTTGGTTTATACATGTATCTATTTATCTTATTCCTAAGATGAGAAATTTCACTTTATATAATATATTTTTTACAAAAATTGTAAAATATGACAAAAGTGTCTTACTTTTCTTGTTTATTACTCATCTATTTATCTATCTATTAACAATTTGCTGATGGCATCTAATAGATAATTGTATTGTCTATTTTTTGGTTTTTACATATATCTATTTATCTATTTCCTAAGATGAGAAATTTTAATTTATATATTATATTTTTGACAAAAAAATGTAAAATATGACCAAAGTGTCCCATTTCTTCGTTAATTACTCGTCTATTTATCTATTTATCGACAATTTGTTGATGGCATCTAATAGATAATTTTATTGTCTATCGTTTGGTTTATACATGTATCTATTTATCTTATTCCTAAGATGAGAAATTTCACTTTATATAATATATTTTTAACTAAAAATTGTAAAATATGACAAAAGTGTCTTAATTATTTCATTTATTACTCGTCTATTTATCTATCTATCGACAATTTGTTGATGGCATCTAATAGATAATTTTATTGTCTATCTTTTCGTATATACATGTATCAATTTATCTATTTCATAAGATGAGAAATGTCACTTTATATAATATATTTTTGACAAAATTGTAAAATATGACCAAAGTGTGTTTATTTATTCATTTATTACTCGTCTATTTATCTATCTATCGACAATTTGTTGATGGCATCTAATAGATAATTTTATTGTCTATCTTTTCGTATATACATGTATCAATTTATCTAGTTCTTAAGATGAGATATTTCACTTTATATAATATATTTTTGACTAAAAATAGTAAAATATGACCAAAGGGTCCCACTTTTTTCGTTAATTACTCGTCTATTTATCTATCTATCGACAATTTGTTGATGGCATCTAATAGATAATTTTATTGTCTATCTTTTGGTATATACATGTATCTATTTATCTATTTTTTAAGATGAGAAATTTCACTTTATATAATATATTTTTGACTAAAATAGTAAAATATGACAAAAGTGTCTTAATTTTCTTGTTAATTACTCGTCTATTTATCTATCTATTCAAAGTTTGTTGATGGCATCTAATAGATAATTCTATTGTCTATCTTTTGGTATATACATATATATATATTTATCTATTTCCTAAGATGAGAAATTCCACTTTATATAATATATTTTTGACTAAAAATAGTATAATATGACCATAGTGTCCCACTATTTTCGTTAATTACTCGTCTATTTATCTATCTATTGACAATTTGTTGATGGCATATAATAGATAATTTTATTGTCTATCTTTTGGTATATACATGTATCTATTTATCTATTACATAAGATGAGAAATTTCACTTTATATAATATATTTCTAACTAAAAATAGTAAAATATGACAAAAGTGTCTTAATTTTCTTGTTAATTACTCGTCTATTTATCTATTTATCGACAATTTGTTGATGGCATCTAATAGATAATTTTATTGTCTATCGCTTGGTTTATACATGTATCTATTTATCTTATTCCTAAGATGAGAAATTTTACTTTATATAATATATTTTTTACTAAAAATTGTAAAATATGACAAAAGTGTCCCATTTCTTCATTATTTACTCATCTATTTATCTATCTATTAACAATTTACTGATGGCATGTAATAGATAATTGTATTGTCTATTTTTTGGTTTTTACATATATCTATTTATCTATTTCCTAAGATGAGAAATTTTAATTTATATATTATATTTTTGACAAAAAAATGTAAAATATGACCAAAGTGTCCCATTTCTTCATTAATTACTCGTCTATTTATCTATCTATCGACAATTTGTTGATGGCATCTATTAGATAATTTTATTGTCTATCTTTTGGTATATACATGTATCGATTTATCTATATCCTAAGATGAGAAATTCCACTTTATATAATATATTTTTGACTAAAATAGTAAAATATGACCAAAGTGTCCCATTTTTTCGTTAATTACTCGTCTATTTATCTATTTATCGACAATTTGTTGATGGCATCTAATAGATAATTTTATTGTCTATCGTTTGGTTTATACATGTATCTATTTATCATATTCCTAAGATGAGAAATTTCACTTTATATAATATATTTTTAACTAAAAATTGTAAAATATGACAAAAGTGTCTTAATTATTTCATTTATTACTCGTCTATTTATCTATCTATCGACAATTTGTTGATGGCATCTAATAGATAATTTTATTGTCTATCTTTTCGTATATACATGTATCAATTTATCTATTTCATAAGATGAGAAATGTCACTTTATATAATATATTTTTGACAAAATTGTAAAATATGACCAAAGTGTGTTTATTTATTCATTTATTACTCGTCTATTTATCTATCTATCGACAATTTGTTGATGGCACCTAATAGATAATTTTATTGTCTATCTTTTCGTATATACATGTATCAATTTATCTAGTTCTTAAGATGAGATATTTCACTTTATATAATATATTTTTGACTAAAAATAGTAAAATATGACCAAAGGGTCCCACTTTTTTCGTTAATTACTCGTCTATTTATCTATCTATCGACAATTTGTTGATGGCATCTAATAGATAATTTTATTGTCTATCTTTTGGTATATACATGTATCTATTTATCTATTTTTTAAGAGGAGAAATTTCACTTTATATAATATATTTTTGACTAAAAATAGTAAAATATGACAAAAGTGTCTTAATTTTCTTGTTAATTACTCGTCTATTTATCTATCTATTCAAAGTTTGTTGATGGCATCTAATAGATAATTCTATTGTCTATCTTTTGGTATATACATATATATATATTTATCTATTTCCTAAGATGAGAAATTCCACTTTATATAATATATTTTTGACTAAAAATAGTATAATATGATCATAGTGTCCCACTATTTTCGTTAATTACTCGTCTATTTATCTATCTATTGACAATTTGTTGATGGCATATAATAGATAATTTTATTGTCTATCTTTTGGTATATACATGTATCTATTTATCTATTACATAAGATGAGATATTTCACTTTATATAATATATTTCTAACTAAAAATAGTAAAATATGACAAAAGTGTCTTAATTTTCTTGTTAATTACTCGTCTATTTATCTATTTATCGACAATTTGTTGATGGCATCTAATAGATAATTTTATTGTCTATCGCTTGGTTTATACATGTATCTATTTATCTTATTCCTAAGATGAGAAATTTCACTTTATATAATATATTTTTTACTAAAAATTGTAAAATATGACAAAAGTGTCTTACTTTTTTTGTTTATTACTCATCTATTTACCTATCTATCGACAATTTGTTGATGGCATCTAATAGATAATTGTATTGTCTATCTTTTGGTTTTTATATGTATCTATTTATCTATTTCCTAAGATGAGAAATTTCACTTTATATATTATATTTTTGACAAAAAAATGTAAAATATGACCAAAGTGTCCCATTTCTTCATTATTTACTCATCTATTTATCTATCTATTAACAATTTGCTGATGGCATGTAATAGATAATTGTATTGTCTATTTTTTGGTTTTTACATATATCTATTTATCTATTTCCTAAGATGAGAAATTTTAATTTATATATTATATTTTTGACAAAAAAATGTAAAATATGACCAAAGTGTCCCATTTCTTCATTAATTACTCGTCTATTTATCTATCTATCGACAATTTGTTGATGGCATCTATTAGATAATTTTATTGTCTATCTTTTGGTATATACATGTATCGATTTATCTATATCCTAAGATGAGAAATTCCACTTTATATAATATATTTTTGACTAAAAATTGTAAAATATGACAAAAGTGTCTTAATTTTCTTGTTAATTACTCGTCTATTTATCTATCTATTGAAAGTTTGTTGATGGCATCTAATAGATAATTCTATTGTCTATCTTTTGTTATATACATATATATATATTTATCTATTTCCTAAGATGAGAAATTCCACTTTATATAATATATTTTTAACTAAAAATTGTAAAATATGACAAAAGTGTCTTAATTATTTCATTTATTACTCGTCTATTTATCTATCTATCGACAATTTGTTGATGGCATCTAATAGATAATTTTATTGTCTATCTTTTCGTATATACATGTATCAATTTATCTATTTCATAAGATGAGAAATGTCACTTTATATAATATATTTTTGACAAAATTGTAAAATATGACCAAAGTGTGTTTATTTATTCATTTATTACTCGTCTATTTATCTATCTATCGACAATTTGTTGATGGCATCTAATAGATAATTTTATTGTCTATCTTTTCGTATATACATGTATCAATTTATCTAGTTCTTAAGATGAGATATTTCACTTTATATAATATATTTTTGACTAAAAATAGTAAAATATGACCAAAGGGTCCCACTTTTTTCGTTAATTACTCGTCTATTTATCTATCTATCGACAATTTGTTGATGGCATCTAATAGATAATTTTATTGTCTATCTTTTGGTATATACATGAATCTATTTATCTATTTTTTAAGAGGAGAAATTTCACTTAATATAATATATTTTTGACTAAAAATAGTAAAATATGACAAAAGTGTCTTAATTTTCTTGTTAATTACTCGTCTATTTATCTATCTATTGAAAGTTTGTTGATGGCATCTAATAGATAATTCTATTGTCTATCTTTTGGTATATACATATATATATATTTATCTATTTCCTAAGATGAGAAATTCCACTTTATATAATATATTTTTGACTAAAAATAGTATAATATGACCATAGTGTCCCACTATTTTCGTTAATTACTCGTCTATTTATCTATCTATTGACAATTTGTTGATGGCATATAATAGATAATTTTATTGTCTATCTTTTGGTATATACATGTATCTATTTATCTATTACATAAGATGAGAAATTTCACTTTATATAATATATTTCTAACTAAAAATAGTAAAATATGATAAAAGTGTCTTAATTTTCATGTTAATTACTCGTCTATTTATCTATTTATCGACAATTTGTTGATGGCATCTAATAGATAATTTTATTGTCTATCGCTTGGTTTATACATGTATCTATTTATCTTATTCCTAAGATGAGAAATTTCACTTTATATAATATATTTTTTACTAAAAATTGTAAAATATGACAAAAGT
>JAWZYT010003589.1:0-90000 GCA_034508575.1 Petrolisthes manimaculis | reverse complement strand
CCTGAGGCCGAGTTGAAGTGATTTGGTGATGATTGTGGTGTGGTCGACTAAGTCAAAAGCTTTGGAGAAATCAATGAATACTGCTGTAACTGAGGTGGAACGTTTGTCAAGATTTTTGTGAATGAAATCGAGGAAGTTGATAAGGTAATGGGTTGTTGAAGAGGATTTTACATTACCATATTGACGTGGGTCTATCTGGTTGGTAATATCAGAGTAAGTCCATTCGGCTGCGAAGCTTTCACAAATCAAGCTTGGGACAGGGGTGATCGCAATTGGCCGTAGTTCATCAAGAGATTTTGGGTTGGTTGATTTAGGTATTGGGGTTATGTACGAGTGTTTCCAGTCAGAAGGAGACATAGATTGTTGAAAAGAAGCATTGATGATGGAGGTTAACGGTAAGGCAAGTTCCGGGGCAAATTCCTTATAGAGACGGATAGGTAGATCAAGTGGTGTGGAGGAACGTTTAAGTTTTAGGTGTTGGAGACGGTAACAGACCTGGTACTCATATACAGGTGGAAGAGGGGTTGGGGCAGGGAGGTAAGCAGGGAGTAGATTGCGGTCAAGTTTGGGTAATTTTTGGCAAATTGTGGCAAAATGGTTGTTGATTGTTTCTGCTGCTTCACTGCTGGATAGATGGCTCACACAGGGGAAGGTAGAGGGTCGGTTTCTTAGGCCACACAGTTCCTGAATTTTACCAAACCACTGGCTGACATTTGTATGTTTTAAGTGCTGAAGTTTGTTGGGGTAATATGATTTCTTTGCCGTCCTAATCTCTCTGATTACTTTGTTTCTAAGGGATTTGTATAGAGTTGAGTTCTTGGCGTGGAAAGCTTGGTTTCGTTGTTGAATAAGACGCTTGATACGGCTGGAGATCCAAGGGAGGTCAGATGAATGAAACTGTATTGACTTTTCTGGGAAGAAATGATGATAGGCTTCATTTATGGAAGAGAGGTAATTTTCCCATTTAAGATTAACATCATTAATTGTGGTAACCTCAAACCAGGGGTATCTAGCAATCCATTGACCAAATTGTCTAATGGCTGAGTCGGTTAAAGGTCTATACGTTATTGTGTGGTTCTTGACTTGATGGGCATAAGTGGGGTTTGGTGACCATAAAACTGAGGAGTGGGTGCTACGTCCAAAAGGGGGCAAATTGATGGGGGCCTGAGAAAGATCAGGCATGTCAGTTAAAATAAGGTCCAAAATATTGTTGTTGTGTGTTGGGAAATTAACTACTTGAGTAAGTTGTAAGTGAGTTTGGAGATCAGTTGTATTTAATTCATTAAAGTCCCCACAAATAATGAGTTTAGAGCTTGGGTATCTTAATTTGAGAATGTCTGAAGTGTCAATTAGATGTTGTAGCAATATATTACGAGTGTGGGATCTTGGTGGGTGATAAATTACACAGCAAATGATCGAGGCTACATGTCGGGGGTGTGAGGGTGGTGTTATTCGAATCCACAATACTTCAACATCTTCAGGAATATCCACAGCTAGGGGTGACGGAGAGAGTTCACTACGACAAAAGAAGGCTACACCACCACCTCGTTTTTCAGTACGTAGGTGGTGAAAAC
This sequence comes from Petrolisthes manimaculis, assembly GCA_034508575.1. Taxonomy (NCBI): domain Eukaryota; kingdom Metazoa; phylum Arthropoda; class Malacostraca; order Decapoda; family Porcellanidae; genus Petrolisthes; species Petrolisthes manimaculis. The sequence continues at coordinate 88,426 of JAWZYT010003589.1, read as the reverse complement.
AGTCATAATTGGGTATGTTGATAGTGTCTGGTATGATTTGCCATGCTTCAGTTATAGCTACAATGCCGGGTGAACTGTTGTTTAACACTGTAACCAATTCATCCATTTTATTTGTTAATGAGGTAACGTTTGAAAGCAGTAAGGAAGGAAGATTGTACCAAATTCTGGGTATTTCAAAGTGTTTGAGTGGTTTATTAGAGACTGGCTTGGATGGTTTCGGTTTCACTTTCAAAACATTGATGTTGCGGAAGTAATTTCTACCTCCCTTGTTACCACGGGCATTAAAAATGTTCACTGCTTTGAGATTTTCAATCACTGATGGTTCTGGATAGCCGTTACCTTTCTTTAGTTGGTATAAATCACGTCGAGTATATTTCAGCGGCGTCATGGTGTGGTGGAACAGGTGGGGGTCCACGCGTGTGCAAGCTGGCTGGGCAGGGGCAGGGGTAGGTGGGGTGGCCGTTTGGTAAACAAAGAACAAAGCCAAGGCAGTCGTGGTGATTTGCAGTAGTCTTTTGGGTAACATTTGATATTTCTTCTTAAGCTGCACTAGTATCCCGTAGATGTACCATAGTAGACTTCCAGTGTATGAGTGGAGAGGAAGTAGAAGTAGAGGTAAAGACCAACAAACTGGTCTGGGCTGCCAGGAGCGCCAAACAACCATGTCCGTCGGGCAGGACGGCTGGACGTGTGTCTACATGTGTGTGTGTGTGTACGTGTGTCTACGTGTGTATGTGTGTGTGTGTGTGTGTATGTATGTGTGTGTGTGTGCGTGTGTGTGTACGTGTGTGTGTACATGTGTGTGTGTGTGTATGTGTGTGTGTATGTGTGTGTACCTGTGTACGTGTGTGTGTGTGTGTACGTGTGTGTGTGTATGTATGTTTGTGTGTGTGTGTATGTGTGTACGTGTGTCTACGTGTGTGTGTGTGTACGTGTGTCTACGTGTGTATATTTACGTGTATGTGTGTGTGTACGTGTGTCTGTGTGTGTTTATATGTGTGTGTGTACATGTGTGTGTATGTGTAGCTGTATATGTGTACGTGTGTGTGTGTACATGTTTGTGTACGCGTGTGTGTGTGTGTGTATGAATGTATGTGTGTGTGTGTGTATGTGTGTGTGTGTATGTGTGTGTACATGTGTGTGTGTGTGTGTGTACGTGTGAGTGTGTGTGTACGTGTGTGTGTATGTGTGTCAGTCTGGAAGTCAGAGAGTGAGGACGTGTTTCGTGAGCTCCGCAACACCAAGTGTAGCCAGCTGGTTAAAACAGTGCTAGTATCAGTGACAATAGTGGTGAAGTGCAGTGAGGGTGCAACAAGTTATTGAAACCCGACATCCAAGTGCAGGACCTATAATATTCACTGCAGTTATGACGGGACCAGAACTGCATACAGCTAACTCAGGCGAGTCGAGCCAATATGGCGGCGCTACTGGCACCGACCTGACTGGGTCAGCAGACACCGGTAAGCGTAAACAATCTGTGAATATTCAGCTTACAGTGAACCATTGCGATGTATGCGATAAGGAATGCTTACTAGAATGTTTGAAATGCAGTAAATGTAAACAGTACACTCATATGGTCTGCTCTAAACTTCCCGTGTATATGATTAGCACTTTTCAAACCACGAGGAGCCAATATACGTGCCAAAAATGTGTTAGAAATGTGTGCGGTGAACAAGCAGACCAGTTATATATGAAAATGGCTTCGGCAATAGATACCGAGAACGAAGCAAACCAAACCATAGATCCATCCTGGCCGTGTTGAACTGACGAGGCTCCAATTTGTGATAGTGAGGACAACAATAGTCCAGTTGATGAAAGAAAAACACGAACATGCTTCTTTTATAAGAAAAACAAATGTAAGTTTGGCATCAATGGCCGAGACTGTCCGTTTGCGCACCCGAAATTGTGCTATAAGTACAAACATAATGGTTTGGATGTCAATGGCGGGTGCAGGGACGGGAATAAATGTAAATTCTTACACCCACCCCTGTGTGAAAAGGGAGTGCTTAAATGAGAAGTGTAAATGACTACATTTGAAAGGAACACGCCGTTACGCTACCAATCACACGGCAAACCAACCACAACAGCTGCAACAACCGGCGGTGATGTCAATATCGGGCACAGAGCAGACACCAACCACGGCCAGTACTAATGATTCGGTGCAATGTGCCATGCCACTGCAACCTAAAAGTCACCAGCAGTTGGCAACACAGAAACCAGAGGTTCGTCAAGTACCGTGCGACACGGTAACTCTCCAACCACAGCCACAAAATGACGGTGTGTTGGCTTTTTTAATGCAAGAAATGCAACGACTGCAGACAATGCAGCAGCAAATCCTACAAATGCTAAAAACAAACCCATGGCAGCACAATCCAACTTTGCAGTCGCAGTTCCCGCCACTCCTGCAAGCAAACTACGCAAGATAGTGACCTGTAATGTGGCAGGTCTTTTACCTTACAAGTTTAAAGGTAAAATAAAGCTACTGGAAGAATATGCGAAACTAGAAAATGTCTTCGCAATTTTGCTTTCAGAAACACACCTAAATGACGACGTCAGAGACGCGGAAGTTAATATACCAAGTTTTACGGCTTTTAGAACCGATTGAACAAGTGGTCGGAAGAAAGGCGGTATTATAACATACCTCGAAGAATTTTTAGCAAGGAAAACGACGGTAATTTTTTCCAGATCCAACTCTTACACAGAAGCACACATGCTCTTTGTAAGTCCCCTCAATACAGTTGTCATTAATATTTATAGACCACCAGCTTGTCCAACCAACAAGTTTATCAATCAGTTGGGGGATATAAGAAGAATCCTAGAAGGACTACCCCCACCTATGCCCACTGTTCTTATTCTTGGTGATCTCAATTTTCCAAGAATAGACTGGGAATCACAGAGTGTTTATGGAGGAACATTGGAAATGAGATCTCAAGCAGAAGCATTATTTATATTTTCGAATGATTTCTGTCTAGAACAAATTATCCGTACACCTACTAGAAACGAAAATATTTTGGATCTGGTTATGGTAAATAATGAAAATTATATTTTCGAGTACCGTGCTGACAAAACTAATTTGTCGGACCACAACATTATCACTTTGACCACCAACATTGACAGGATGAATTCCACAAGAGTAGCTGAGGGACCGTGCCAAACCGACGACTTCGGTAGGTTGAATTTTCTTTCTGAAAAGATTGTCTGGTCAGATGTGAGGGAGAATCTCAATCGAGTTGACTGGGTAAATGAAATGAAGAATTTAGACCCAGATCAACAATACGACTATTTGATTACCAAGTGTTTGGAAATTTGTAAGAAACACGTACCACCTAGAAAGCCTATTCCAAAGGATCGGATACCACACGACCGAAAATTATTAATGAGGCAACAAGGAAAGCTGAGAAAAAAACATTGCTCTGCACTTGGTGAACAAACAAGGCAAAAACTGGAATTGTCAATGCTGTTGATTGAAGACGAGCTGAAAAAATCTGTGAAGAACGAGTACTATCGCAAAGAAGAAGCGGCTGTATCCCACATAAGGAGCAACCCAAAGTATTTCTATAAATATGCAACAAATAAGTTGAAAACCAAAAGTGGCATAGGACCCTTAATCGATTCGAACAACATGATCGTCAACGAGCCTGATGGGATAGTAGAAATACTAAGTAATCAATACATGGAAACATTTAGCCATCCCCTGACGGATAAAGTCGTTTTCAATCCTGAAGAATTTTTTGCCAACAGCCTAGACCATCCAAGCCTGACTGGCATTGATCTTTCTGTTGGGGAAATAATTCAGGCAATCAAACAGCTGCACATGAACGCAGCTGCTGGCCCAGACCAATTCCCAGCGGCCCTTCTGAAGCAGTGAGCAGGTGAGCTGAGTGCACCGTTACTGGTGCTCTACAGAAACTCACTTCAAATAGGAATGGTTCCGCAGGGTCTAAAGATAGCCAGGATTGCGCCAATATTCAAAAGTGGTTCCAAAAGTGCTGCGAAAAACTATAGGCCCGTGGCTCTGACCTCACACATAATGAATTTTTTTGAAAAAACGCTGGTGAGGCATATAACAGCATACCTCGAGGAAAAGCACATCCTAAACATAAACCAACATGGTTTCAGATCCAGACGATCGTGCTTAACGCAGCTACTGGTACATCACGAGCACGTGCTGAGTGCACTGGAAACCAATACTGACATGGATGTGATACATCTAGACTTCTCAAAGGCTTTTGATAAAGTTGACCATGGGATGCTCTTCCATAAACTGCGGAAAAGTGGTATAACTGGCAGACTAGGCATGTGGCTACATAGCTTCCTAACAAACAGAACTCAGTTTGTGGCCGCAGACGGTGCCGAGTCGACGCCAACACCAGTCACCAGCGGGGTCCCCCAAGGGACGGTGCTCGGCCCGTTTCACTTTATCTTATACATTGCCGATATTGACAACAATGTACAATATTCTCACGTCACCTCCTTTGCGGACGACACCCGAATATCGAGGGAGGTATCATCGAACATTGACCGAGAGTTACTCCAAAACGACCTCCATGCACTTTATAAATGGGCTGAACGAAATAACATGCTCTTCAACAACTGCATATTTGAACATATAAACTACACTGTGAGGGGACTAAGAAACTGCACCCCCCAGTACAGTGCCTACGACGGCTCAGACATCGTCGTAAAGACTGACGTCAAAGATCTGGGCGTCACAATCAGTAGTGACTGCAGGTTCGCCAGTCATATCCAGAACATTACTAAAAAGGCACGTTCTCAAATGGGATGGATCTTACGCACATTCCATACACGCGAACTCGAAGCTATGATGACACTCTTTAAGTCTCTGGTCTTACCACTCCTAGAATACTGCTGTGTACTGTGGGACCCATCCGCAGCTGTACTTAGGCAAACACTAGAAGGAGTACAGAGGACATTTACCACAAAAATACTGGGTGTAAATCATCTTAACTACTGGAAGAGACTGGAAGCTCTCAAACTGTTCTCGTTAGAAAGGCATCGGGAGAGATATATTATACTGTATGTATATAAGATCCTCTCTAGAAAAATAGCCAACAGTACCCATGTCAGATTTTACATGCATCGTCGTCTTGGTCGACGCTGTGTCTCGAGAACAGCAAATTCACGGGCAACCACCAGAATAAAGAACTTGATATTCAACACGTTCTCATCAAAAGCTGCAAGATTATATAATGCTCTTCCAATACACTTGAGGAACATGAAGGAACAGAGCCTAGAAGCATTCAAGAAGCAGCTGGATATATTTCTAAAAAAGATACCCGACCAGCCCAGATTGCCTCAATATCACATCCGGGCAGCGACTAACTCCATCGTCGACCAACTAGCGGTGCAACGGGCCGACGAGCGTTAGTGGTGGCGCACCAGCGTGGCCACGGACGACAAGTGTCGTCTGTAACCTACTACTACAGGAACTACAGGTGTGTGTGTGTGTGTGTGTGTGTGTGTGTGTGTGTGTCTATAAACAAACATGACAATGTTTTTAACACTCACTGGAGGGAGGGTTCCTCGTAGTGATGTTCCAGTGAGGCTTCAACAACCTGGAGCAACTGAATCCTCCACACTATTCCAAGCAACAGAACACCATTAGTTTTGCTCTTCTGGTCCTGTTTCCTAGCATACTTTGGAGGAATCCTGGCACTCCAATGTACACAAAAACAACCACCACCTTAACCAACCTGAAAAATACATATATGAAAATAAAATACATACAAGAAAATAAAATACATACATGAAAATAAAATACATGCATGAAAATAAAATACATACATGAAAATAAAATATATACACTTATGACATGGGGAATAATATACGCATCAATATACGTACATGAGAATACGTACATGAGAATACGTACATGAGAATACGTACATGAGAATACGTACATGAGAATACGTACATGAGAATACGTACATATGAATACGTACATGAGAATACGTACATGAGAATACGTACATAAATAATAAAATACCATATATATAAAATACCATAGGCCTACCATACTGTAATTCTGTACTGTAATACTGTACTGTACCCATACACACATTCTCTCTCTCTCTCTCTCTCTCTCTCTCTCTCTCTCTCTCTCTCATACACATACATGCACACACACACATTTTCTCTCTCTCTCTCTCTATTTCTCTCATACACATACATGCATTCTCTCTCTTTCTCTGTCTGTCTCTCATACACATACATGCTCTCTCTCTCTCTCTCTCTCTCTCTACTAAAAAAAATATTCAAAAGATTTTCCCATGTGTGTATTTTCACATGGATAATTTTCACCTGCATAATTTCCACATATATAATTTTCACATGGATAATTATTTCATTTTCCCATGTGTGTATTTTATTTCCATGTGCATATTCTCATGTGCGTATTTTTATGTGCGTATCCTTTTCACATGTATATTTTCATGTACGTATTCTCATGTACGTATTCTCATGTACGTATTCTCATGTACATAATCTCTTGTGCGTAATTTCCCCTTGCATATGTATTTTATATTCACATGTGTGTATTCTCATGTACGTATATTCTCCTGTGCGTAAAATCCACTTGTGAATGTATTTTATATTCTCATGTACGTATTCTCATGTACGTATTCTCATGTACGTATTCTCATGTGCATATTCTCATGTGCGTATTCTCATGTACGTATTCTCATGTACGTAAGTTTAAATAAATACCCATTATTTGTTTCAAAACAGTGTTCTATGTACCCCAAGCCTGTCCCCTTATTCTCCCCCCCCCAGTCCCCCCCAAACCTGTCCCCTTATTCTCCCACCCCCCAGTTCCCCCCAAGCCTGTCCCCTTATTCTCCCCCCCCCAGTCCCCCCCCAAGCCTGTCCCCTTATTCTCCCACCCCCCAGTCCCCCCCAAGCCTGTCCCCCTATTCCCCCACCCCCCAGTCCCTCCCAAGCCTGTCCCCTACTCCTAATCATAATAACACAGCATACATTAGCTAATAAATAATTACAGTATTAATATATAATAACAGTTATTATTATTATAAACAGATATTAGTAATTATGTTATGTAAACAAACCTTGGCTGATACTTCTCTGTTCAAATCCACATTAGCAGTGTTACCATATTGGTTACCAGTGTTACCATACATGTGTGTCACTGTAACAATTAAAAATTATATAGTCTAGAAAAAAAGCATGTGAATAAAAAAATTATCATTCATTCATTCATTCATTCTTTCATTTATATAAATTTATTTTTTTATTTTTAGGTGAGGTTTTGGGTTCAACCTCAAACCTCAAACCTCATATCAACCTCAAACCTCAAATCAATTTATCTATTTCATAAGATGAAAAATTTCACTTTATATAATATATTTTTTACTAAAAATAGTAAAATATGACAAAAGTGTCTTAATTTTCTTGTTAATTACTCGTCTATTTATCTATTTATCGACAATTAGTTGATGGCATCTAATAGATAATTTTATTGTCTATCATTTGATCTATACATATATGTATTTATCTTATTCCTAAGATTCGCAATTTCACTTTATATATTATATTTTTGACTAAAAATGATAAAATATTACCAAAGTGTCCCATTTCTTCATTAATTACTCGTCTATTTATCAATCTATCAACAATTTGTTGATGGCATCTATTAGATAATGTTATCGTCTATCTTTTGGTATATACATGTATCAATTTATCTATTTCCTAAGATGAGAAATTTCACTTTATATAATATATTTTTGACTAAAAATTGTATAATATGACCAAAGTGTCCCACTTTTTTCGTTAATTACTCGTCTATTTATCTATCTATCAACAATTTGTTGATGGCATCTAATAGATAATTTTATCGTCTATCTTTTGGTATATACATGTATCAATTTATCTATTTCCTAAGATGAGAAATTTCACTTTATATAATATATTTTTGACTAAAAATTGTATAATATGACCAAAGTGTCCCAATTTTTTCGTTAATTACTCGTCTATTTATCTATCTATCGACAATTTGTTGATGGCATCTAATAGATAATTTTATTATCGATCTTTTGGTTCATACATGTATCGATTTATCTATTTTCTAAGATGAGAAATGTCACTTTATATATTATATTTTTAACTAAAAATAGTAAAATATGACAAAAGTGTCTTAATTTTATTGTTAATTACTCGTCTATTTATCTATTTATCGACAATTTGTTGATGGCATCTAATAGATAATTTTATTGTCTATCTTTTCGTATATACATGTATCAATTTATCTATTTCCTAAGATGAGAAATTTCACTTTATATAATATATTTTTGACTAAAAATTGTAAAATATGACAAAAATGTCTTAATTTATTCATTTATTACTCATCTATTTATCTATCTATTGAAAATTTGTTGATGGCATCTAATAGATAATTCTATTGTCTATCTTTTGGTATATATATATATATATATATATATATATATATATATATATATATATATATATATATATATATATATATATATATATATATATATATATATATATATATATATATATATATATATATATATATATATATATATATATATATATATATATATATATATTTCCTAAGATGAAAAATTTCACTTTATATAATATATTTTTGACTAAAAATAGTAAAATATGACCAAAATGTCCCACATTTTTCATTAATTACTCGTTTATTTATCTATCTATCGACAATTTGTTGATGGCATCTAATAGATAATTTTATTGTCTATTTTCTGGTATATACATGTATCTATTTATCTATTTCCCAAGATGAGAAATTTCAATTTATATAATATATTTCTAACTAAAACTAGTAAAATATGACAAAAGTGTCTTAATTTTCTTGTTAATTACTCATCTATTTATCTATTTATCGACAATTTGTTGATGGCATCTAATAGATAATTTTATTGTATATCGTTTGGCTTATACATATATGTATTTATCTTATTCCTAAGATGAGAAATTTCACTTTATATATTATATATTTTACAAAAAAAAAAAAATATTACCAAAGTGTCCCATTTCTTCATTAATTACTCGTCTATTTATCTATCTATCAACAATTTGTTGATGGCATCTAATAGATAATTTTATCGTCTATTTTTTGGTATATACATGTATCTATTTATCTATTTTTTAAGATGAGAAATTTCACTTTATTTAATATGTTTTTGACTAAAAATAGTAAAATATTACAAAATTGTCTTAATTTTCTTGTTAATTACTCGTTTATTTATCTATTTATCGACAATTTGTCAATGGCATCTAATAGATAATTTTATTGTCTATCGTTTCGTATATACATGTATCAATTTATCTATTTCCTAAGATGAGAAATTTCACACTATATGATATATTTTTTACTAAAAATTCTAAATATGACCAAAGTGTCCCGCTTTTTTCGTTAATTACTCGTCTATTTATCTATCTATCGACAATTTGTTGATGGCATCTAATAGATAATTTTATTGGCTATTTTTTGGTATATACATGTATCTTTTTATCTATTTCCTAAGATGAGAAATTTCACTTTATATAATATATTTTTAACTAAAAATATTAAAATATGACAAAAGTGTCTTAATTTTCTTGTTAATTACTCGTCTATTGATCTATTTATCGACAATTTGTTGATGGCATCTAATAGATAATTTTATTGTCTATTGTTTGGTTTATACATATATGTATTTATCTTATTCCTAAGATGAGAAATTTCACTTTATATATTATATTTTTTACAAAAAATTGTAAAATATTACCAAAGTGTCCCATTTCTTCGTTAATTACTCGTCTATTTATCTATCTATCAACAATTTGTTGATGGCATCTAATAGATAATTTTATCATCTATCTTTTGGTTAATAAATAGACTCCATAAATAAACTCCATACGTACACACACACCCTCATACGCACATAGAAATATCAACCCCTGTGTATCTCAGTAACTATCAACAATTCCATGTACACGAAAAAGCATGAACATGCATACACTCCATACGTACACACACACCCTCATACGCACATAGAAATATCAACCTCAGAAAATAACACCAGAGGCCCTGCGTGTCTGTGTATGTATACGTGTATGTGTACGTGTACATACATGTGTGTGTATGTGTATGTGTGTGTGTACATGTGTACTTGTGTGTGTGTGTGTATACATGTGTATATGTGTGTGTATGTATGTGTACGTGTGTGTGTGTACGTGTGTCTGTGTGTGTACTTGTGTGTGTATGTGTGTGTACATGTGTGTGTACATGTGTGTACATATGTGTGTGTACATGTGTGTGTACGCGTGTATGTGTATGTACGTGTGTGTGTACGTGTGTGTGTGTACGTGTGTGTGTGTGTATGTATGTGTGTGAGTGTGTGTATGTGTGTGTGTATGTGTGTGTGTACGTGTGTGAACGTGTGTGTGTGTACGTGTGTGTGAGTGTGTGTGTGTACGTGTACGTGTGTGTGTGTGTCTGTGTGTGTGTGTGTGTGTGTGTGTGTCAGTCGGTGTCGTGGAGTAAAGACGTGTTACAATTGAGCTCCGATTCCCAGTGTTAATTCCTGTGTTAATATTCCCCATACACACTTCCAAACGCCCATAAAGCTCTATAAGTGGCAAAGGAACAAGTTGTCAGGTTCTGGATTATTGGTGTAGCTGGACTTAGTCACAGTAACAGTGTATAATAGAAATTCCCAGGCTATACCGTCCATTCGACCCTGTTCCTGATGTTTGTGCATGCGCAGGTGGGCTGTGATGTCAACAGAAACAGTCGATAACTGCCGATAACCCCCCCCCCCTCCCTGCCTTCCCACCCCGGCCACCTGAATAGCTGACTAACCCCGACCCAAATTCTAAACCAACACAATGTCACGTACTAATTTACCCCCACCAGAGCAATCATGTGTTATATGTTCTAAACTCTGTGTTTTAGAAAGCATAAAGTGCAAGAAATGTGATAAATATATTCATCCAAACTGTTCCAAATTCCCAGCATATGCACTAGTCAATTGGTTCACGACTCGACATAAATACAAGTGTGAACTTTGTGTTCGTACCTCGATGAATGACGAGGATTATGATCGAAAATTTGCTTTTGTCTCTAATCTTCTCATTGATGCGGGGGAGACTATAGAGAATGAAAGCGAAAACAACAGTGATCAAGATGTTAGTGTGTGCAAGCAGCCGTTGGAAGTAATAATTAACGCTGCCTCTGATAACCTACAAAATGATACTATAGAAAATGAAAATGACAGTGAACAAGAATGTAGTGACACTGAGCAGTCACTACAAACGGCCTCGGTTGACCCTAACAAACCTAACCCCCCAGTCAATCCAACCTTGCCTTCTACCACAAACACCTCTAACTCTAATAATAAAAATAGTGATGATAATAAGAAGATAAAAATCTGTAAATTTTATAAAACTCATTCCTGCAAATATGGGCGCTCAGGAAAAAAGTGCAACTATGCTCACCCCAAAGTCTGCTACAAGTACAGAATTTATGGTCGGAACACAAAACGGGGCTGCACATCTCAAACTTGCACCCACTATCATCCCGTTATATGCAAACATTCCGAAAAAGACAGACTTTGCCTATACCTAGAATGCCCTTATCTTCACCTAAAAGGCACTCGACGCTACCAACCACAACCCCCAACCACACCCACACCCACACCTACACCTACACCTACACCTACACACACTGACACTAATATACCAGGTGGAACATACCCTTCCACCACACACTCCCACACATATCACCAGCAGTCTACTAACCAACCTACCAGCCAATATCAACACAACGATGATTCACGACATTTTTTATTCTTAGACATCCAGGAGATGAAGGCCCAACTAGCACAATTAATGAGGCTTTTGCCAATACAAAGGGACCAGCACCAACATCACCCAGTCCCCCTACCCAACATGGCCCATCCTCAGCCGTTCCTCCAACGCCAGTATTAAATAATATATTGACTGCAAACATAGAAGGTCTAATTCCTTACAGATTCAAAGAAAAATTACCACTTATTAAGGAATTAATGACAGATGCTCATGCCCTAATTACATCCTTCACCGAGTCCCATCTGAACCATAACATCAAAGATGCGGAGGTACATATTAATAACTATAATATCATACACACAGACCGTACTAACAGAAAGAAAGGTGGTGTCATTACATATATAAGAGAAGAACTTACACCTGATACCCAAGTTCTCTTTTCCAAGTCAAACTCATATACTGAGGCCCAACTCATCTATATAAAGAAGTTAGACCTCATCTTCACCATCATTTATCGTCAACCAGACTGCCCCATCGAAGCCTTTCTCGAAACCATCAATGCCATTCGTGCTCTACTTGATACCTTTACTCCCCAACCTACGCTCATAATTACGGGAGATTTTAATCTACCAATTATAGATTGGTACACGGACTTCATTTACAGAGGCTCATCCAGTGACCGATACCAGGCACTCCATCTACAATCTTTTGTCCAAGACTTCTTCCTTACCCAAGTAATTACAACTCCAACTCGTCAAAACAACATCCTTGACTTGTTTTTTACCAACAACGAGGACCTAATGTACAACCATGAAGTATTAATAACCAACCTGAGCGATCATAATTTGATCAAAATCACCACTAACATAAAATCTTCAGTGACAAAACCAAACTTTACTAAAGTATGTGAATTACCTACCAACTTCTCTGACCTAAATTTTTTTAGTCAAGACATGTCATGGGATGGTTTATGTGAGTTCCTTAACTCAACTGACTGGTCCACTTCCCTTGACCACCTCAACCCTAACGACCAACTAAACCTAATACTGGACACTTTTCTAAAAGCCTCGATTCAAAATGTACCACCGAGGTCAAACAGAATTACCAAGTATTCAATAATACCAAAGGACAGAAGGCTTCTCATGAGAAAAAGAGGAAAATTAAAAAAGAAATTGAACAAAACTACGAACAACGACAGATTTGAACGATTAACCGAGCAAATTTCAGGCATAAATGCAGCCCTAGTAGATTCCACCACATGTGAGCTTGTTCACAAAGAAGCAATGGCTGTGAAAAGTATAAAAGAAAACCCAAAATATTTCTATACATACGCCTTTAACCCCTCCGCGACGGGATAACTATGGATAGCCATTTTGTCAGTCCGGGGCTAGTCTTACTTTCCCTACTGTGTGGCCGGGCGCTTTTGGCCGATTTTTCCAAAATCGCTCTATTCCACTTACTCTGTACGTCTAAACTACGATACTGAACAACTTAAATTTGGTCTTGTTAGCACCATCAACTCTTCCTCTTTCCAATCAAACCAACCTCAGCTCTCTACAACTCTTCGTTGCCGAGAAATTAAGTGAGGAATGAAGGGTACTTTTTCGTGTGAGCGCGGCTGCGTTCGCTTAGGTGGCGTGGCTCTGACGACAACTGAACGTGGCCCACGCGGGTGGCAGTCAGTGTTGAAAGTAAGCGTGGCGCAACACAGAATCGGACACGCACGAGAAATCTAATCCACATCCATCCATGTTTACAGTCAGTAACACACTGACTGACGATGGTGATTTGTAGGGATGGTGGTGAAGTATAGCCAAGTGAAAAAAAACCCGCCAAATTGGGCTCGCAAATGCCGACATTGGCAATAGCGGTGCTTCATCTCGCCCGGTCACCACATGGCAGGGGTGTAAGACACGACCCGGAGGCTTCCTGGGGCCGTCTATGACCGCGGTCCGGACGTTAAGGGTTAAGAAGTCAAAAATAAAGACCCCTGTTGGTCCTCTTAAGGAAGGTGACAAGACAATAACTGACCCCCAAGAAATAAGTGATCTAATAAGAAAACAATACGAAACAGTTTTTAGCATACCACTTCAAGAAAAAACTATCAACTGTCCAGTAGATTTCTTCATGTCTACAGACCAAGCCAACCAAGACCAACAACTTCACAACATCACCATTAACACTACTGACATAATTGAAGCCATTAAAACTCTAAGCAACAACTCAGCGGCCGGCCCTGACCATATACCAGCAATCTTTCTCAAAAGATGTGCGGATATGTTGGCAAAGCCACTGCTCATATTTTACTGAAACTCCCTTGCTACTGGTATCGCGCCACAACTCCTCAGATCGGCGAAAATCACCCCAGTTTTTAAAGGAGGTTCGCGAGGTGAGGCAAAGAACTATAGGCCCATAGCTCTGACCTCGCACATCATCAAAGTACTTGAAAAAATAATCACTAAGAAAATCACTACATATCTCGAAGACTCAAACAAAATGAATGATGGACAACATGGTTTCAGGAGAGGTCGATCATGTCTATCTCAACTTCTTGCTCATCACGATCGGCTCATCACCTCCCTTGAACTCAATACTATGATTGACGTAGTGTACCTTGACTTTTCAAAGGCTTACGACAAGGTTGACCACGGGGTTCTGCTCCATAAGCTGCGCAACCTGGGAATCTCTGGTCAACTCGGTCTTTGGATATCTGCATTTTTAACCAACAGAACCCAATTTGTCGCTGTCAGTGGAGCCATGTCGTCTGTGTCGTCTGTCCTGAGTGGTGTTCCTCAAGGATCTGTCCTGGGACCACTACTGTTTCTTGTCCACATCCACGACATAGACTCAAACATCACCAACTCCACTGTCACTTCTTTCGCTGATGACACGCGAATCACTAAAGTTATTAATACTAATGAAGATGCTGTCCTCCTACAAAATGATCTAGAGGAAATATATAAATGGGCCAACATCAATAACATGAAATTTAATAATAACAAATTCGACCATCTTAGATATTCAACAACACCAACCCAACTACCAAATGCATCCTATGAAGCACCTGATGGCTCCATCATTGTTACCCAGCCCTGTGTCAGAGACCTTGGTGTCTGCCTCTCAAACGACGCTACATTTTCATTACACATTACCAATATATAGTGAAAAAAGCGCGTGGTCAACTGGGTTGGATACTCCGCACCTTCAAGACAAGAGACCCCTTTCCGATGTTGACCTTGTACAAATCGCTGGTTGTCCCCTTGTTGGAATATTGCTGCCAGTTGTGGTCCCCTTGGAGACCTGGGGATATCCAAGCACTTGAATCGGTACAAAGATCATTTACTTACCGCATATCAACTGTAAAAGATGTAAACTATTGGGGGCGAATCAATACCCTCAAACTGTACTCTCTGGAGCGGCGTAGAGAACGATACCTGATACTCTATGTCTGGAAGACAATGCAGGGCCTATGTTCCAATGACATAGACCTACGCTTCCACGAGCACCAACGACTAGGTCAACTCTGCAACATAGGTAGAGTTCACCCTCGGGCCCTAACAAGAGTGAAGACGCTGAGGAGCAATTCCTTTTCTATACGTGGTCCAGCGCTCTTCAACTCACTACCACGATACTTACGAGCCCTCACCAACGTCACCCTTCACCACTTTAAATCAAGACTTGACCAATTTCTACAAGATGTACCGGACGAGCCACACCTCCCTCACTACTACTCCCGTGCCCCAACCAACTCAATAATAGACTGGTTGGCTCTTCGACGGGCGGACGGCGACTTCACTTACCCAGGGGAGGCGACCCATCGCGACCCCGAAGCACAGCACCACGTCTAGCGGGGCTGATTGCTTCCAACTTCTTCACAGGATTCACAGGTGTGTGTGTGTGTGTGTGTGTGTGTGTGTGTGTGTGTGTGTGTGTCCCCTACTCCCGCACCCCTATAAACCGACCTGACAATGTTTTTAACATTCACTGGAGGGTTCCTCGTAGTGATGCTCCAGTGAGGCTCCAACAACCTGTTAACTAACCTGAAAATTCAATTACCTTGTCATATAGTGCATAACTGGTAGACATTTCAAAAAGGGCAGTTAAATTTGACCCTATTTCAACAAAATATGGTATTACACTGGTGTACAGTTGCCAAAAAAGGTATTGTGACAAATCTTGATAGAACTTTAACCATAGTAATATCCACAACTATTTGTATATGGACTATAAGCATGTATAACAGAAGGAAATATACATATCCTTCTGTAATACATACTTATAATCCCTACAAACAACTATGGACATTAATATATTTAAAGTTGTATCAATAGGTGTCGCAGTACCTTTTTTGGCAACTGTACATTCTAAAAAGGTCAATGTTACACTGTAAAATCTTAAACCAGTGCAATTTTTGGTTTCTGGCATTACAATGTTTCATGTAGACATTGACATAGATTACTTTGATGCAAGTGTTTCAACAATAACATATAGACCACCACAGTTACTAGCAATGGTATAACAGCATGTAATCCTCACCTTAACAATGAGAAGATTTGTGTTGGGTTTTAATCTGAAGACACATGGCAGATCTCAATCACTTGATCTCCCCTACATTCTTGATAACTTTCTTAGCACCACTAATATTCCACCACTTCCACCGGTTTGTTTAAACATTAACTAACACAAGCAATATTTTCACATCTGGTCAGGATCATGGTACCAATAGTAGTGGACCAAGCTGCTCAACACACTCAAGTAACCTGTAAACAATAAAATCATTAGTAACTGACCACACCTTGCAGGGTTGGGGTAATACTGGTACAGTTCACTGGGGGTCAATAATTAGTTACCTTCACCCAACCACAATACCACTGAATAGGACCGTTCGCATGAAGAAAAAAGCTGCCACATACCACCAGATTTGTACATTTCCTTTTTTATAAAAAGGACAATGCAAATTAGCTCACCACAGGCCCCCTGTCATGATATTATACTAACAACATTATTTTGATTCACTTAAGAACCTATCTATGAGCTCACATAATAATTTGTGATGTTTTTTATGTTGTGCTTTGATGTTGGTTGTATAAGGCCCAGGTTGAAGATTTATTGATTTTACATAGGTAATGAAGTATAATATTAACTATTTTTATAAATAAATGCTCTCATGAGTCAATAGCAAAGTGATTAATATGAAAATAAAGCATTTTTTGTCAGCGGGAGTACGAGCGTATAGAACACTGACTCGGTGAAGAGAGGTTTCAATTCATGTATATGGAGATATTTAACTATCTTTAAGGCAAATATTCATTGATATTAGTATAACATATTTTTGTTAAGAGGTAGTTTGTGTATATGTGCTTGTATAAAAATATTCCAACCACCATAACCATCGCGAGAAATGTATGTATTTTATATAGGGTAACAAACGATAATTATGATTTAAAAACTATATTGGTATTAGTATTTATACGAACACACACCTTAGCAGTTCCATTGATATCACTATGAAGTCAAATGATCCAGTTTATCGACATTGTAATGAAACAGAATAATTTAGTGTTGGTTTCTTGCGAGTTTAATGGCTGAAAAAGCTATAGTCACGTAGTACCCCGTACTGTCTGCTGCTCTCGAGGCTGGCTAGCATATGAACGAATATCAACAAACATCAGATTGAGTCTTGTATCTTCATCTTCATCTTGTATTGAAGCCTTCTTTGTCGATTGTAATAAATCATACGAGGGAAAATCATTCCCAGTAGAAACAGTTACCACCACCAAGCCGATACTACTACGAGAACACATCATACATCACTTGGTTGCTGTGTTTGTTATTGTTTTGACTGTTAAGCATGTCGTACTGTAGGCAGCGAGTATCTGCTGAAATAATTTATTTTTCTGTTATTACCTTTGTTGGTGGTCACTTGGAACATTTATACTACATTAAAAATTAAGAAATATTCACATGTATATATAAAACTGATGAATGTTTATCCATTGAGGCACACACACCAAAAATAGTACAGCACAATAAAACTCCTCAAACTATATTACTAGCTCATTAATATGCACTTTAACGTCTTTAAAATGTTTACTGGAATATTAAAATCATAGTAAATACGTTATTTTAACGAAGAAGGGTCTCAATGCAATTTTGTCCATGTACCGAATACAAAAATAAAAAAATAAAAATCTGGAAGTATGTGGTGTCAATCGCTAGATCCACGCTTCATGCGAACGGTCCTATTCATTGTGGTACCAACCAGATAAGCACAGATGGCCTTATGTACACTGGGGGTCAGAAGTTGTGTCCTGATCAAATTGCAGGATTAATAAACTAGCAGAGCTTTGACAACTGTGATGTTCAAACCTTTTAAAACTAGACTCAATAGGTTAAGGGGGTGTGGGAGAAGGGGACAGGCTTGGAGGGTGACTGGGGGGTGCAGGAATAGGGGGACAGGCTTCATGACATAAAAAACATTTGTTTCAATCATCCTAAATAATATTATAAGGTTAGTAAATTATCCGTGGTTACGGATTTCAACTGGTGTGACGATTTCTTTTGTGTTAGCTGTAGTACAATATAGTCCACTTTACACGTACCATACTGTACCATACTGTAATGTACCATACCATACTGTAATGTACCTTACAGTACCATACTGTACTGTACTGTACTGCTACAATTTAGCACTTTTTCGGTACAATTCAGCACATTTATTCTATGTATGTATATTCCAATTTAAATAAAGTATGGAAAGGGTACGGAAAAGTCACCAAAAAGTAACATATTTTGGTATTCGTACTTAACAAGAATTATCATACCATAATTTCATACCGTACTGGTAGATTATAAAATACCATAGGCCTACTGTACTGTAATTCTGTACTGTAATACTGTACTGTACCCGTACACACATACAAACACACCAACAATAGAAAAGATACATACAGAAAACTTATGTCAACAAGCAGCACCTTGTTTCAAAACAGTGTTAGTTTAAATAAAAACCAATTATTTGTTTCAGAATGGTGTTAGTTTAAATAGATACCCATTATTTGTTTCAAAACGGTGTTAGTTTAAATAGATACCCATTATTTGTTTCAAAACAGTATTCTATGCACATAATAATAATTAATTACAGTATTAATATATAATAACAGTTATTATTATTATAAACAGATATTAGTAATTATGTTATGTAAACAAACCTTGGCTGATACTTCTCTGTTCAAATCCACATTAGCAGTGTTACCATATTGGTTACCAGTGTTACCATACATGTGTGTCACTGTAACTATTAAAAATTATATAGTCTAGAAAAAAAGCATGTGAATAAAAAAAATTATCATTCATTCATTCATTCTTTCATTTATATATATTTATTTTTTTTATTTTTAGGTGAGGTTTTGGGTTCAACCTCAACCTCAAATCAACCTCAAACCTCAAATCAACCTCAAATCTCATATCAACCTCAAACCTCAAATCAATTTATCTATTTAATAAGATGAAAAATTTCACTTTATATAATATACTTTTGACTAAAAATAGTAAAATATGACAAAAGTGTCTTATTTTCTTGTTTATTATTCGTCTATTTATCTATCTTTCGACAATTTTTTGATGGCATCTAATAGATAATTTTATTGTCTATTTTTTGGTTTATACATCTATGCATTTATCTTATTCCTAACATGAGAAATTTCACTTTATATAATATATTTTTTACTAAAAATTGTAAAAAATGACAAAAGTTTCCTAATTGTTTCATTTATTACTCATCTATTTATCTATCAATTGACAATTTGTTGATGGCATCTAATAGATATTTATTGTCTATCTTTTGGTTTATACGTGTATCTATTTATCTATTTCCTAAGATGAGAAATTTCACTTTATATATTATATTTTTGACTTAATTTGGAAAATATGACCAAAGTGTCCCACTTTTTTCGTTAATTACTCGTCTATTTATCTATCTATCGACAATTTGTAGATGGCATCTAATATATAATTTTAACGTCTATTTTTTGGTATATACATGTATCTATTTATCTATTTCCTAAGATGAGAAATTTCACTTTACATATTATATTTTTGATTAAAAATTGTAAAATATGACAAAAGTGTCTTAATTTTCTTGTTAATTACTCATTTATTTATATATATATCGACAATTTGTCGATGGCATCTAATAGATAATTTTATTGTCTATTTTTTGGTATATACATGTATCAATTTATCAATTTCCTAAGATGAGAAATTTCACTTTATATAATATATTTTTGACTAAAAATTGTAAAATATGACAAAAATGTCTTAATTTATTCATTTATTACACGTCTATTTATCTATCTATTGAAAATTTGTTGATGGCAACTAATAGATAATTCTATTGTCTATCTTTTGGCATATACATATATCTATTTATCTATTTCCCAAGATTCGAAATTTCACTTTATATAATATAGTTCTAACTAAAAATAGTAAAATATGACAAAAGTGTCTTAATTTTCTTGTTAATTACTCGTCTATTTATCTATTTATCGACAATTTGCTGATGGCATCTAATAGATAATTTTATTGTCTATCGATTGGTTTATACATATATGTATTTATCATATTCCTAAGATGAGAAATTTCACTTTATATATTATATTTTTTACAAAAAATTGTAAAATATTACCAAAGTGTCACATTTCTTCATTAATTACTCGTCTATTTATCTATCTTTTAACAATTTGTTGATGGCATCTAATAGATAATTTTATTGTCTATCTTTTCGTATATACATGTATCTATTTATCTATTTCCTAAGATGTGAAATTGCACTTTATATATTATATTTTTGACTAAAAATTGTAAAATATGACAAAAATGTCTTAATTTATTCATTTATTACTCGTCTATTTATCTATCTATTGAAATTTTGTTGATGGCATTTAATAGATAATTCTAATGTCTATCTTTTGGTATATATATATATATATATATATATATATATATATATATATATATATATATATTTATCTATTTCCGAAGATGAAAAATTTCACTTTATATAATATATTTTTGACTAAAAATAGTAAAATATGACCAAAGTGTCCCACATTTTTCATTAATTACTCATCTATTTATCTATCTATCGACAATTTGTTGATGGTATCTAATAGATAATTTTATTGTCTATCTTTTGGTATATACATGTATCTACTTATGTATTTCCCAAGATGAGAAATTTCACTTTATATAATATATTTTTGACTAAAAATAATAAAATATGACAAAAGTGTCTTAATTTTCTTGTTAATTACTCGTCTATTTTTCTATTTATCGACAATTTGTTGATGCCATCTAATAGATAATTTTATTGTCTATCGTTTGGCTTATACATGTATCTATTTATCTTATTCCTAAGATGAGAAATTTCATTTTATATATTATATTTTTTACATTTTTTTTTTAAATATTACCAAAGTGTCCCCTTTCTTCATTAATTACTCGTCTATTAATCTATCTATCAACAATTTGTTGATGGCATCTATTAGATAATTTTATCGTCTATTTTTTGGTATATACATGTATCTATTTATCTATTTTTTAAGATGTGAAATTTCACTTTATATAATATATTTTTGACTAAAAATAGTAAAAAATATGAAAAAAGTGTCTTAATTTCCTTGTTAATTACTCGTTTATTTATCTATTTATCGACAATTTGTCGAAGGCATCTAATAGATAATTTTATTGTCTATCTTTTGGTATATACATGTATCAATTTATCAATTTTCTAAGATGAAAAATTTCACTTTATATATTATATTTTTTTTTTTTAAATTGTAAAATATGATAAAAGTGTCTTAATTATTTCATTTATTACTCGTCTATTTATCTATCTATCGACAATTTGTTGATGGCATCTAATAGATAATTTTATTGTCTATCTTTTGGTATATACATGTATCAATCTATCTATTTCCTAAGTTGAGAAATTTCATTTTATATAATATATTTTTAACTAAAAATAGTAAAATATGACAAAAGTGACTTAATTTTCTTGTTAATTACTCGTCTATTTATCTATTTATCGACAATTTGTTGATGGCATCTAATAGATAATTTTACTGTCTATCGTTTGGTTTATACATATATGTATTTATCTTATTCCTAAGATGAGAAATTTCACTTTATATATTATATTTTTTACAAAAAATTGTAAAATATTACCAAAGTGTCCCATTTCTTCATTAATTACTCATCTATTTATCTATCTATTAACAATTTGTTGATGGCATCTAATAGATAATTTTATTGTCTATCTTTTCGTATATACATGTATCGATTTATCTATTTCCTAAGATGAGAAATTTCACTTTATATATTATATTTTTGACTAAAAATTGTAAAATATGACAAAAATGTCTTAATTTATTCATTTATTACTCGTCTATTTATCTATCTATTGAAATTTTGTTGATGGCATTTAATAGATAATTTTATTGTCTATCTTTTGGTATATACATATATATATATATATTTATCTATTTCCGAAGATGAAAAATTTCACTTTATATAATATATTTTTGACTAAAAATAGTAAAATATGACCAAAGTGTCCCACATTTTTCATTAATTACTCATCTATTTATCTATCTATCGACAATTTGTTGATGGTATCTAATAGATAATTTTATTGTCTATCTTTTGGTATATACATGTATCTATTTATGTATTTCCCAAGATGAGAAATTTCACTTTATATAATATATTTTTGACTAAAAATAATAAAATATGACAAAAGTGTCTTAATTTTCTTGTTAAATACTCGTCTATTTTTCTATTTATCGACAATTTGTTGATGGCATCTAATAGATAATTTTATTGTCTATCGTCTGGTTTATATATGTATCTATTTATCTTATTCCTAAGATGAGAAATTTCACTTTATATATTATATTTTTTACAAAAAATTGTAAAATATGATAAAAGTGTCTTAATTATTTCATTTATTACTCGTCTATTTATCTATCTATCGACAATTTGTTGATGGCATCTAATAGATAATTTTATTGTCTATCTTTTGGTATATACATATATATATTTATCTATTTCCTAAGATGAAATATTTTACTTTATATAATATATTTTTGACTAAGAATAGTAAAATATGACCAAAGTGTCCCACTTTTCTCGATAATTACTCATCTATTTATCTATCTATCGACAATTTGTTGATGGTATCTAATAGATAATTTTATTGTCTATCTTTTGGTATATACATGTATCTATTTATCTATTTCCCAAGATGAGAAATTTCACTTTATATAATATATTTCTAACTAAAAATAGTAAAATATGACAAAAGTGTCTTAATTTTCTTGTTAATTACTCGTCTATTTATGTATTTATCGACAATTTGTTGATGGCATCTAATAGATAATTTTATTTTCTATCATTTGGCTTAAACATGTATCTATTTATATTATTCCTAAGATGAGAAATTTCTTTTTATATATTATATTTTTTACATTTTTTTTTAATATATTACCAAAGTGTCCCATTTCTTCATTAATTACTCGTCTATTAATCTATCTATCAACAATTTGTTGATGGCATCTATTAGATAATTTTATCGTCTATTTTTTGGTATATACATGTATCTATTTATCTATTTTTTAAGATGAGAAATTTCACTTTATATAATATATTTTTGACTAAAAATAGTAAAATATGACAAAAGTGTCTTAATTTTCTTGTTAATTACTCGTTTATTTATATATTTATCGACAATTTGTCGATGGCATCTAATAGATAATTTTATTGTCTATCTTTTGGTATATACATGTATCAATTTATCAATTTCCTAAGATGAAAAATTTCACTTTATATATTATATTTTTTTTTTTAAATTGTAAAATATGATAAAAGAGTCTTAATTATTTCATTTATTACTCGTCTATTTATCTATCTATCGACAATTTGTTGATGGCATCTAATAGATAATTTTATTGTCTATCTTTTGGTATATACATGTATCAATTTATCTATTTCCTAAGTTGAGAAATTTCATTTTATATAATATATTTTTAACTAAAAATAGTAAAATATGACAAAAGTGACTTAATTTTCTTGTTAATTACTCGTCTATTTATCTATTTATCGACAATTTGTTGATGGCATCTAATAGATAATTTTATTGTCTATCGTTTGGTTTATACATATATGTATTTATCTTATTCCTAAGATGAGAAATTTCACTTTATATATTATATATTTTACAAAAAATTGTAAAATATTACCAAAGTGTCCCATTTCTTCATTAATTACTCATCTATTTATCTATCTATTAACAATTTGTTGATGGCATCTAATAGATAATTTTATTGTCTATCTTTTCGTATATACATGTATCTATTTATCTATTTCCTAAGATGAGAAATTTCACTTTATATATTATATTTTTGACTAAAAATTGTAAAATATGACAAAAATGTCTTAATTTATTCATTTATTACTCGTCTATTTATCTATCTATTGAAATTTTGTTGATGGCATTTAATAGATAATTTTATTGTCTATCTTTTGGTATATACATATATATATATATTTATCTATTTCCGAAGATGAAAAATTTCACTTTATATAATATATTTTTGACTAAAAATAGTAAAATATGACCAAAGTGTCCCACATTTTTCATTAATTACTCATCTATTTATCTATCTATCGACAATTTGTTGATGGTATCTAATAGATAATTTTATTGTCTATCTTTTGGTATATACATGTATCTATTTATGTATTTCCCAAGATGAGAAATTTCACTTTATATAATATATTTTTGACTAAAAATAATAAAATATGACAAAAGTGTCTTAATTTTCTTGTTAATTACTCGTCTATTTATGTATTTATCGACAATTTGTTGATGGCATCTAATAGATAATTTTATTGTCTATCATTTGGCTTAAACATGTATCTATTTATATTATTCCTAAGATGATAAATTTCTTTTTATATATTATATTTTTTACAATTTTTTTTAATATATTACCAAAGTGTCCCATTTCTTCATTAATTACTCGTCTATTAATCTATCTATCAACAATTTGTTGATGGCATCTATTAGATAATTTTATTGTCTATCTTTTGGTATATACATGTATCTATTTATCTATTTTTTAAGATGAGAAATTTCACTTTATATAATATATTTTTGACTAAAAATAGTAAAATATGACAAAAGTGTCTTAATTTTCTTGTTAATTACTCGTTTATTTATATATTTATCGACAATTTGTCGATGGCATCTAATAGATAATTTTATTGTCTATCTTTTGGTATATACATATATCAATTTATCAATTTCCTAAGATGAAATTTTTTACTTTATATAATATATTTTTGACTAAGAATAGTAAAATATGACCAAAGTGTCCCACTTTTCTCGATAATTACTCATCTATTTATCTATCTATCGACAATTTGTTGATGGTATCTAATAGATAATTTTATGTCTATCTTTTGGTATAAACATGTATCTATTTATCTATTTCCCAAGATGAGAAATTTCACTTTATATAATATATTTCTAACTAAAAATAGTAAAATATGACAAAAGTGTCTTAATTTTCTTGTTAATTACTCGTCTATTTATGTATTTATCGACAATTTGTTGATGGCATCTAATAGATAATTTTATTGTCTATCATTTGGCTTAAACATGTATCTATTTATATTATTCCTAAGATGAGAAATTTCTTTTTATATATTATATTTTTTACAATTTTTTTTAATATATTACCAAAGTGTCCCATTTCTTCATTAATTACTCGTCTATTAATCTATCTATCAACAATTTGTTGATGGCATCTATTAGATAATTTTATTGTCTATCTTTTGGTATATACATGTATCTATTTATCTATTTTTTAAGATGAGAAATTTCACTTTATATAATATATTTTTGACTAAAAATAGTAAAATATGACAAAAGTGTCTTAATTTTCTTGTTAATTACTCGTTTATTTATATATTTATCGACAATTTGTCGATGGCATCTAATAGATAATTTTATTGTCTATCTTTTGGTATATACATATATCAATTTATCAATTTCCTAAGATGAAAAATTTCACTTTATATATTCTATTTAAAAAAAAAAATTGTAAAATATGATAAAAGTGTCTTAATTATTTCATTTATTACTCGTCTATTTATCTATCTATCGACAATTTGTTGATGGCATCTAATAGATAATTTTATTGTCTATCTTTTGGTATATACATGTATCAATTTATCTATTTCCTAAGTTGAGAAATTTCATTTCCTAAGTTGAGAAATTTCATTTTATATAATATATTTTTAACTAAAAATAGTAAAATATGACAAAAGTGACTTAATTTTCTTGTTAATTACTCGTCTATTTATCTATTTATCGACAATTTGTTGATGGCATCTAATAGATAATTTGATTGTCTATCGTTTGGTTTATACATATATTTATTTATCTTATTTCTAAGATGAGAAATTTCACTTTATATATTATATTTTTTACAAAAAATTATAAAATATTACCAAAGTGTCCCATTTCTTCATTAATTACTCGTCTATTTATCTATCTATCAACAATTTGTTGATGGCATCTAATAGATAATTTTATTGTCTATCTTTTCGTATATACATGTATCAATTTATCTATTTCCTAAGATGAGAAATTTCACTTTATATAATATATTTTTGACTAAAAATTGTAAAATATGACAAAAATGTCTTAATTTATTCATTTATTACTCGTCTATTTATCTATCTATTGAAAATATGTTGATGGCATCTAATAGATAATTCTATTGTCTATCTTTTGGTATATACATATATATATTTATCTATTTCCTAAGATGAAAAATTTTACTTTATATAATATATTTTTGACTAAAAATAGTAAAATATGACCAAAGTGTCCCAATTTTCTTGTTAATTACTCGTCTATTTATCTATCTATCGACAATTTGTTGATGGCATCTAATAGATAATTTTATTGTCTATCTTTTGGTATATACATGTATCTATTTATCTATTTCCTAAGTTGAGAAATTTCAATTTATATAATATATTTTTAACTAAAAATAGTAAAATATGACAAAAGTGACTTAATTTTCTTGTTAATTACTCGTCTATTTATCTATTTATCGACAATTTGTTGATGGCATCTAATAGATAATTTTATTGTCTATCGTTTGGTTTATACATGTATCTATTTATCTATTTCCCAAGATGAGAAATTTCACTTTATATAATATATTTCTAACTAAAAATAGTAAAATATGACAAAAGTGTCTTAATTTTCTTGTTAATTACTCATCTATTTATCGACAATTTTTTGATGGCATCTAATAGATAATTGTATTGTCTATCGTTTGGCTTATACATATATCTATTTATCTTATTCATAAGATGAGGAATTTCATTTTATATATTATATTTTTTACAGTTTTTTATAAAATATTACCAAAGTTTCCCATTTCTTCATAATTACTCGTCTATTTATCTATCTATCAACAATTTGTTGATGGCATCTATTAGATAATTTTATCGTTTATTTTTTGGTATATACATGTATCTATTTATCTATTTTTTAAGATGAGAAATTTCACTTTATATATTATATTTTTTACAAAAAATTGTAAAATATGATAAAAGTGTCTTAATTATTTCATTTATTACTCGTCTATTTATCTATCTATAGACAATTTGTTGATGGCATCTAATAGATAATTTTATTGTCTATCTTTTGGTATATACATATATATATTTATCTATTTCCTAAGATGAAAAATTTCACTTTATATAATATTTTTTTTATTAAAAATAGTAAAATATGACAAAAGTGTCTTAATTTTCTTGTTAATTACTCGTTTATTTATCTATTTATCAACAATTTGTCGATGGCATCTAATAGATAATTTTATTGTCTATCTTTTGGTATATACATGTATCAAATTATCAATTACCTAAGATAAGAAATTTCACTTTATATAATATATTTTTTACTAAAAATTGTAAAATATGACCAAATTGTCCCGCGTTTTTCGATAATTACTCGTCTATTTATCTATCTATCGACAATTTGTTGATGGCATCTAATAGATAATTTTATTGTCTATATTTGGTATATACATGTATCTATTTATCTATTTCCTAAGATGAGAAATTTCACTTTATATAATATATTTTTAAATAAAAAAAGTAAAATATGACAAAAGTGTCTTAATTTTCTTGTTAATTACTCGTTTATTTATCTATTTATCGACAATTTGTTGATGGCATCTAATAGATAATTTTATTGTCTATCGATTGGTTTATACATATATGTATTTATCATATTCCTAAGATGAGAAATTTCACTTTATATATTATATTTTTTACAAAAAATTGTAAAATATTACCAAAGTGTCACATTTCTTCATTAATTACTCGTCTATTTATCTATCTTTTAACAATTTGTTGATGGCATCTAATAGATAATTTTATTGTCTATCTTTTCGTATATACATGTATCTATTTATCTTATTCCTAAGATGAGAAATTTCACTTTATATATTATATTTTTTACAAAAAATTGTAAAATATGATAAAAGTGTCTTAATTATTTCATTTATTACTCGTCTATTTATCTATCTATCGACAATTTGTTGATGGCATCTAATAGATAATTTTATTGTCTATCTTTTGGTATATACATATATATATTTATCTATTTCCTAAGATGAAATTTTTTACTTTATATAATATATTTTTGACTAAGAATAGTAAAATATGACCAAAGTGTCCCACTTTTCTCGATAATTACTCATCTATTTATCTATCTATCGACAATTTGTTGATGGTATCTAATAGATAATTTTATTGTCTATCTTTTGGTATATACATGTATCTATTTATCTATTTCCCAAGATGAGAAATTTCACTTTATATAATATATTTCTAACTAAAAATAGTAAAATATGACAAAAGTGTCTTAATTTTCTTGTTAATTACTCGTCTATTTATGTATTTATCGACAATTTGTTGATGGCATCTAATAGATAATTTTATTTTCTATCATTTGGCTTAAACATGTATCTATTTATATTATTCCTAAGATGAGAAATTTCTTTTTATATATTATATTTTTTACAATTTTTTTTAATATATTACCAAAGTGTCCCATTTCTTCATTAATTACTCGTCTATTAATCTATCTATCAACAATTTGTTGATGGCATCTATTAGATAATTTTATCGTCTATTTTTTGGTATATACATGTATCTATTTATCTATTTTTTAAGATGAGAAATTTCACTTTATATAATATATTTTTGACTAAAAATAGTAAAATATGACAAAAGTGTCTTAATTTTCTTGTTAATTACTCGTTTATTTATATATTTATCGACAATTTGTCGATGGCATCTAATAGATAATTTTATTGTCTATCTTTTGGTATATACATGTATCAATTTATCAATTTCCTAAGATGAAAAATTTCACTTTATATATTATATTTTTTTTTTTAAATTGTAAAATATGATAAAAGAGTCTTAATTATTTCATTTATTACTCGTCTATTTATCTATCTATCGACAATTTGTTGATGGCATCTAATAGATAATTTTATTGTCTATCTTTTGGTATATACATGTATCAATTTATCTATTTCCTAAGTTGAGAAATTTCATTTTATATAATATATTTTTAACTAAAAATAGTAAAATATGACAAAAGTGACTTAATTTTCTTGTTAATTACTCGTCTATTTATCTATTTATCGACAATTTGTTGATGGCATCTAATAGATAATTTTATTGTCTATCGTTTGGTTTATACATATATGTATTTATCTTATTCCTAAGATGAGAAATTTCACTTTATATATTATATATTTTACAAAAAATTGTAAAATATTACCAAAGTGTCCCATTTCTTCATTAATTACTCATCTATTTATCTATCTATTAACAATTTGTTGATGGCATCTAATAGATAATTTTATTGTCTATCTTTTCGTATATACATGTATCTATTTATCTATTTCCTAAGATGAGAAATTTCACTTTATATATTATATTTTTGACTAAAAATTGTAAAATATGACAAAAATGTCTTAATTTATTCATTTATTACTCGTCTATTTATCTATCTATTGAAATTTTGTTGATGGCATTTAATAGATAATTTTATTGTCTATCTTTTGGTATATACATATATATATATATTTATCTATTTCCGAAGATGAAAAATTTCACTTTATATAATATATTTTTGACTAAAAATAGTAAAATATGACCAAAGTGTCCCACATTTTTCATTAATTACTCATCTATTTATCTATCTATCGACAATTTGTTGATGGTATCTAATAGATAATTTTATTGTCTATCTTTTGGTATATACATGTATCTATTTATGTATTTCCCAAGATGAGAAATTTCACTTTATATAATATATTTTTGACTAAAAATAATAAAATATGACAAAAGTGTCTTAATTTTCTTGTTAATTACTCGTCTATTTATGTATTTATCGACAATTTGTTGATGGCATCTAATAGATAATTTTATTGTCTATCATTTGGCTTAAACATGTATCTATTTATATTATTCCTAAGATGAGAAATTTCTTTTTATATATTATATTTTTTACAATTTTTTTTAATATATTACCAAAGTGTCCCATTTCTTCATTAATTACTCGTCTATTAATCTATCTATCAACAATTTGTTGATGGCATCTATTAGATAATTTTATTGTCTATCTTTTGGTATATACATGTATCTATTTATCTATTTTTTAAGATGAGAAATTTCACTTTATATAATATATTTTTGACTAAAAATAGTAAAATATGACAAAAGTGTCTTAATTTTCTTGTTAATTACTCGTTTATTTATATATTTATCGACAATTTGTCGATGGCATCTAATAGATAATTTTATTGTCTATCTTTTGGTATATACATATATCAATTTATCAATTTCCTAAGATGAAATTTTTTACTTTATATAATATATTTTTGACTAAGAATAGTAAAATATGACCAAAGTGTCCTACTTTTCTCGATAATTACTCATCTATTTATCTATCTATCGACAATTTGTTGATGGTATCTAATAGATAATTTTATGTCTATCTTTTGGTATAAACATGTATCTATTTATCTATTTCCCAAGATGAGAAATTTCACTTTATATAATATATTTCTAACTAAAAATAGTAAAATATGACAAAAGTGTCTTAATTTTCTTGTTAATTACTCGTCTATTTATGTATTTATCGACAATTTGTTGATGGCATCTAATAGATAATTTTATTGTCTATCATTTGGCTTAAACATGTATCTATTTATATTATTCCTAAGATGAGAAATTTCTTTTTATATATTATATTTTTTACAATTTTTTTTAATATATTACCAAAGTGTCCCATTTCTTCATTAATTACTCGTCTATTAATCTATCTATCAACAATTTGTTGATGGCATCTATTAGATAATTTTATTGTCTATCTTTTGGTATATACATGTATCTATTTATCTATTTTTTAAGATGAGAAATTTCACTTTATATAATATATTTTTGACTAAAAATAGTAAAATATGACAAAAGTGTCTTAATTTTCTTGTTAATTACTCGTTTATTTATATATTTATCGACAATTTGTCGATGGCATCTAATAGATAATTTTATTGTCTATCTTTTGGTATATACATATATCAATTTATCAATTTCCTAAGATGAAAAATTTCACTTTATATATTCTATTTAAAAAAAAAAATTGTAAAATATGATAAAAGTGTCTTAATTATTTCATTTATTACTCGTCTATTTATCTATCTATCGACAATTTGTTGATGGCATCTAATAGATAATTTTATTGTCTATCTTTTGGTATATACATGTATCAATTTATCTATTTCCTAAGTTGAGAAATTTCATTTCCTAAGTTGAGAAATTTCATTTTATATAATATATTTTTAACTAAAAATAGTAAAATATGACAAAAGTGACTTAATTTTCTTGTTAATTACTCGTCTATTTATCTATTTATCGACAATTTGTTGATGGCATCTAATAGATAATTTGATTGTCTATCGTTTGGTTTATACATATATTTATTTATCTTATTTCTAAGATGAGAAATTTCACTTTATATATTATATTTTTTACAAAAAATTATAAAATATTACCAAAGTGTCCCATTTCTTCATTAATTACTCGTCTATTTATCTATCTATCAACAATTTGTTGATGGCATCTAATAGATAATTTTATTGTCTATCTTTTCGTATATACATGTATCAATTTATCTATTTCCTAAGATGAGAAATTTCACTTTATATAATATATTTTTGACTAAAAATTGTAAAATATGACAAAAATGTCTTAATTTATTCATTTATTACTCGTCTATTTATCTATCTATTGAAAATATGTTGATGGCATCTAATAGATAATTCTATTGTCTATCTTTTGGTATATACATATATATATTTATCTATTTCCTAAGATGAAAAATTTTACTTTATATAATATATTTTTGACTAAAAATAGTAAAATATGACCAAAGTGTCCCAATTTTCTCGTTAATTACTCGTCTATTTATCTATCTATCGACAATTTGTTGATGGCATCTAATAGATAATTTTATTGTCTATCTTTTGGTATATACATGTATCTATTTATCTATTTCCTAAGTTGAGAAATTTCAATTTATATAATATATTTTTAACTAAAAATAGTAAAATATGACAAAAGTGACTTAATTTTCTTGTTAATTACTCGTCTATTTATCTATTTATCGACAATTTGTTGATGGCATCTAATAGATAATTTTATTGTCTATCGTTTGGTTTATACATGTATCTATTTATCTATTTCCCAAGATGAGAAATTTCACTTTATATAATATATTTCTAACTAAAAATAGTAAAATATGACAAAAGTGTCTTAATTTTCTTGTTAATTACTCATCTATTTATCGACAATTTTTTGATGGCATCTAATAGATAATTGTATTGTCTATCGTTTGGCTTATACATATATCTATTTATCTTATTCATAAGATGAGGAATTTCATTTTATATATTATATTTTTTACAGTTTTTTATAAAATATTACCAAAGTTTCCCATTTCTTCATAATTACTCGTCTATTTATCTATCTATCAACAATTTGTTGATGGCATCTATTAGATAATTTTATCGTTTATTTTTTGGTATATACATGTATCTATTTATCTATTTTTTAAGATGAGAAATTTCACTTTATATATTATATTTTTTACAAAAAATTGTAAAATATGATAAAAGTGTCTTAATTATTTCATTTATTACTCGTCTATTTATCTATCTATAGACAATTTGTTGATGGCATCTAATAGATAATTTTATTGTCTATCTTTTGGTATATACATATATATATTTATCTATTTCCTAAGATGAAAAATTTCACTTTATATAATATTTTTTTTATTAAAAATAGTAAAATATGACAAAAGTGTCTTAATTTTCTTGTTAATTACTCGTTTATTTATCTATTTATCAACAATTTGTCGATGGCATCTAATAGATAATTTTATTGTCTATCTTTTGGTATATACATGTATCAAATTATCAATTACCTAAGATAAGAAATTTCACTTTATATAATATATTTTTTACTAAAAATTGTAAAATATGACCAAATTGTCCCGCGTTTTTCGATAATTACTCGTCTATTTATCTATCTATCGACAATTTGTTGATGGCATCTAATAGATAATTTTATTGTCTATATTTGGTATATACATGTATCTATTTATCTATTTCCTAAGATGAGAAATTTCACTTTATATAATATATTTTTAAATAAAAAAAGTAAAATATGACAAAAGTGTCTTAATTTTCTTGTTAATTACTCGTTTATTTATCTATTTATCGACAATTTGTTGATGGCATCTAATAGATAATTTTATTGTCTATCGATTGGTTTATACATATATGTATTTATCATATTCCTAAGATGAGAAATTTCACTTTATATATTATATTTTTTACAAAAAATTGTAAAATATTACCAAAGTGTCACATTTCTTCATTAATTACTCGTCTATTTATCTATCTTTTAACAATTTGTTGATGGCATCTAATAGATAATTTTATTGTCTATCTTTTCGTATATACATGTATCTATTTATCTATTTCCTAAGATGAGAAATTGCACTTTATATATTATATTTTTGACTAAAAATTGTAAAATATGACAAAAATGTCTTAATTTATTCATTTATTACTCGTCTATTTATCTATCTATTGAAAATATGTTGATGGCATCTAATAGATAATTCTATTGTCTATCTTTTGGTATATACATATATATATTTATCTATTTCCTAAGATGAAAAATTTTACTTTATATAATATATTTTTGACTAAAAATAGTAAAATATGACCAAAGTGTCCCAATTTTCTCGTTAATTACTCGTCTATTTATCTATCTATCGACAATTTGTTGATGGCATCTAATAGATAATTTTATTGTCTATCTTTTGGTATATACATGTATCTATTTATCTATTTCCTAAGTTGAGAAATTTCAATTTATATAATATATTTTTAACTAAAAATAGTAAAATATGACAAAAGTGACTTAATTTTCTTGTTAATTACTCGTCTATTTATCTATTTATCGACAATTTGTTGATGGCATCTAATAGATAATTTTATTGTCTATCGTTTGGTTTATACATGTATCTATTTATCTATTTCCCAAGATAAGAAATTTCACTTTATATAATATATTTCTAACTAAAAATAGTAAAATATGACAAAAGTGTCTTAATTTTCTTGTTAATTACTCATCTATTTATCGACAATTTTTTGATGGCATCTAATAGATAATTGTATTGTCTATCGTTTGGCTTATACATATATCTATTTATCTTATTCATAAGATGAGGAATTTCATTTTATATATTATATTTTTTACAGTTTTTTATAAAATATTACCAAAGTTTCCCATTTCTTCATAATTACTCGTCTATTTATCTATCTATCAACAATTTGTTGATGGCATCTATTAGATAATTTTATCGTTTATTTTTTGGTATATACATGTATCTATTTATCTATTTTTTAAGATGAGAAATTTCACTTTATATATTATATTTTTTACAAAAAATTGTAAAATATGATAAAAGTGTCTTAATTATTTCATTTATTACTCGTCTATTTATCTATCTATAGACAATTTGTTGATGGCATCTAATAGATAATTTTATTGTCTATCTTTTGGTATATACATATATATATTTATCTATTTCCTAAGATGAAAAATTTCACTTTATATAATATTTTTTTTATTAAAAATAGTAAAATATGACAAAAGTGTCTTAATTTTCTTGTTAATTACTCGTTTATTTATCTATTTATCAACAATTTGTCGATGGCATCTAATAGATAATTTTATTGTCTATCTTTTGGTATATACATGTATCAAATTATCAATTACCTAAGATAAGAAATTTCACTTTATATAATATATTTTTTACTAAAAATTGTAAAATATGACCAAATTGTCCCGCGTTTTTCGATAATTACTCGTCTATTTATCTATCTATCGACAATTTGTTGATGGCATCTAATAGATAATTTTATTGTCTATATTTGGTATATACATGTATCTATTTATCTGTTTCCTAAGATGAGAAATTTCACTTTATATAATATATTTTTAAATAAAAAAAGTAAAATATGACAAAAGTGTCTTAATTTTCTTGTTAATTACTCGTCTATTTATCTATTTATCGACAATTTGTTGATGGCATCTAATAGATAATTTTATTGTCTATCATTTGGCTTATACATGTATCTATTTATCTTATTCCTAAGATGAGAAATTTCATTTTATATATTATATTTTTTACAATTTTTTTTCAAATATTACCAAAGTGTCCCATTTCTTCATTAATTACTCGTCTATTTATCTATCTATCAACAATTTGTTGATGGTATCTATTAGATAATTTTATCGTCCATTTTTTGGTATATACATGTGTCTATTTATCTATTTTTTAAGATGAGAAATTTCACTTTATATAATATATGTTTGACTAAAACTAGTAAAATATGACAAAAGTGTCTTAATTTTCTTGTTAATTACTCGTTTATTTATCTATTTATCGACAATTTGTCGATGGCATCTAATAGATAATTTTATTGTCTATCTTTTGGTATATACATGTATCAATTTATCAATTTCCTAAGATGAAAAATTTCACTTTATATAATATATTTTTGACTAAAAATAGTAAAATATGACCAAAGTGTCCCACTTTTTTCGTTAATTACTCGTCTATATATCTATCTATCGACAATTTGTTGATAGCATCTAATATATAATTTTAACGTCTATTTTTTGGTATATACATGTATCTATTTATCTATTTCCTAAGATGAGAAATTTCACTTTACATATTATATTTTTGACTAAAAATTGTAAAATATGACAAAAGTGTCTTTATTTTCTTGTTAATTACTCATTTATTTATATATTTATCGACAATTTGTCGATGGCATCTAATAGATAATTTTATTGTCTATCTTTTGGTATATACATGTATCAATTTATCAATTTCCTAAGATGAGAAATTTCACTTTATATAATATATTTTTGACTAAAAATTGTAAAATATGACAAAAAAGTCTTAATTTATTCATTTATTACACGTCTATTTATCTATCTATTGGATATTTGTTGATGGCATCTAATAGGTAATTCTATTGTCTATCTTTTGGCATATACATATATCTATTTATCTATTTCCCAAGATGAGAAATTTCACTTTATATAATATATTTCTAACTAAAAATAGTAAAATATGACAAGTGTCTTAATTTTCTTGTTAATTACTCATCTATTTATCTATTTATCGACAATTTGTTGATGGCATCTAATAGATAATTTTATTGTCTATCGTTTGGTTTATACATATATGTATTTATCTTATTCCTAAGATGAGAAATTTCACTTTATATATTATATTTTTTACAAAAAATTGTAAAATATTACCAAAGTGTCCCATTTCTTCATTAATTACTCGTCTATTTATCTATCTATTAATAATTTGTTGATAGCATCTAATAGATAATTTTATTGTCTATCTTTTCGTATATACATGTATCTATTTATCTATTTCCTAAGATGAGAAATTTCACTTTATATAATATATTTTTGACTAAAAATTGTAAAATATAACAAAAATGTCTTAATTTATTCATTTATTACTCGTCTATTTATCTATCTATTGAAATTTTGTTGATGGCATTTAATAGATAATTCTATTGTCTATCTTTTGGTATATACATATATATATATTTATCTATTTCCGAAGATGAAAAATTTCACTTTATATAATATATTTCGAACTAAAAATAGTAAAATATGACCAAAGTGTCCCACTTTTTTCGTTAATTACTCGTCTATATATCTATCTATCGACAATTTGTTGATGGCATCTAATATATAAAT
Organism: Petrolisthes manimaculis; assembly: GCA_034508575.1. Classification (NCBI taxonomy): domain Eukaryota; kingdom Metazoa; phylum Arthropoda; class Malacostraca; order Decapoda; family Porcellanidae; genus Petrolisthes; species Petrolisthes manimaculis. Next base: position 51,064 of record JAWZYT010003589.1, on the reverse strand, counting down.
TTAACGTCTATTTTTTGGTATATACATGTATCTATTTATCTATTTCCTAAGATGAAAATTTTCACTTTACATATTATATTTTTGACTAAAAATTGTAAAATATGACAAAAGTGTCCCACTTTTCTCGATAATTACTCGTCTATTTATCTATCTATCGACAATTTGTTGATGGTATCTAATAGATAATTTTATTGTCTATCTTTTGGTATATACATGTATCTATTTATCTATTTCCCAAGATGAGAAATTTCACTTTATATAATATATTTCTAACTAAAAATAGTAAAATATGACAAAAGTGTCTTAATTTTCTTGTTAATTACTCGTCTATTTATCTATTTATCGACAATTTGTTGATGGCATCTAATAGATAATTTTATTGTCTATCGTTTGGCTTATACATGTATCAATTTATCTTATTCCTAAGATGAGAAATTTCATTTTATATATTATATTTTTTACAATTTTTTTTTAAATATTACCAAAGTGTCCCATTTCTTCATTAATTACTCGTCTATTTATCTATCTATCAACAATTTGTTGATGGCATCTATTTGATAATTTTATCGTCTATTTTTTGGTATATACATGTGTCTATTTATCTATTTTTTAAGATGAGAAATTTCACTTTATTTAATATATTTTGGACTAAAACTAGTAAAATATGACAAAAGTGTCTTAATTTTCTTGTTAATTACTCGTTTATTTATCTATTTATCGACAATTTGTCGATGACATCTAATAGATAATTTTATTGTCTATCTTTTGGTATATACATGTATCAATTTATCAATTTCCTAAGATGAGAAATTTCACTTTATATAATATATTTTTTACTAAAAATTGTAAAATATGACCAAAATGTCCCACTTTTCTCGATAATTACTCGTCTATTTATCTATCTATCGACAATTTGTCGATGGCATCTAATAGATAATTTTATTGTCTATCGTTTGGTTTATACATGTATCTATTTATCTAATTCCTAAGATGAGAAATTTCACATTATATATTATATTTTTTACAAAAAATTGTAAAATATGACAAAAATGTCTTAATTTATTCATTTATTACTCGTCTATTTATCTATCTATTGAAAATATGTTGATGGCATCTAATAGATAATTCTATTGTCTATCTTTTGGTATATACATATATATATTTATCTATTTCCTAAGATGAAAAATTTTACTTTATATAATATATTTTTGACTAAAAATAGTAAAATATGACCAAAGTGTCCCAATTTTCTCGTTAATTACTCGTCTATTTATCTATCTATCGACAATTTGTTGATGGCATCTAATAGATAATTTTATTGTCTATCTTTTGGTATATACATGTATCTATTTATCTATTTCCTAAGTTGATAAATTTCAATTTATATAATATATTTTTAACTAAAAATAGTAAAATATGACAAAAGTGACTTAATTTTCTTGTTAATTACTCGTCTATTTATCTATTTATCGACAATTTGTTGATGGCATCTAATAGATAATTTTATTGTCTATCGTTTGGTTTATACATGTATCTATTTATCTATTTCCCAAGATGAGAAATTTCACTTTATATAATATATTTCTAACTAAAAATAGTAAAATATGACAAAAGTGTCTTAATTTTCTTGTTAATTACTCATCTATTTATCGACAATTTTTTGATGGCATCTAATAGATAATTGTATTGTCTATCGTTTGGCTTATACATATATCTATTTATCTTATTCATAAGATGAGGAATTTCATTTTATATATTATATTTTTTACAGTTTTTTATAAAATATTACCAAAGTTTCCCATTTCTTCATAATTACTCGTCTATTTATCTATCTATCAACAATTTGTTGATGGCATCTATTAGATAATTTTATCGTTTATTTTTTGGTATATACATGTATCTATTTATCTATTTTTTAAGATGAGAAATTTCACTTTATATATTATATTTTTTACAAAAAATTGTAAAATATGATAAAAGTGTCTTAATTATTTCATTTATTACTCGTCTATTTATCTATCTATAGACAATTTGTTGATGGCATCTAATAGATAATTTTATTGTCTATCTTTTGGTATATACATATATATATTTATCTATTTCCTAAGATGAAAAATTTCACTTTATATAATATTTTTTTTATTAAAAATAGTAAAATATGACAAAAGTGTCTTAATTTTCTTGTTAATTACTCGTTTATTTATCTATTTATCAACAATTTGTCGATGGCATCTAATAGATAATTTTATTGTCTATCTTTTGGTATATACATGTATCAAATTATCAATTACCTAAGATAAGAAATTTCACTTTATATAATATATTTTTTACTAAAAATTGTAAAATATGACCAAATTGTCCCGCGTTTTTCGATAATTACTCGTCTATTTATCTATCTATCGACAATTTGTTGATGGCATCTAATAGATAATTTTATTGTCTATATTTGGTATATACATGTATCTATTTATCTGTTTCCTAAGATGAGAAATTTCACTTTATATAATATATTTTTAAATAAAAAAAGTAAAATATGACAAAAGTGTCTTAATTTTCTTGTTAATTACTCGTCTATTTATCTATTTATCGACAATTTGTTGATGGCATCTAATAGATAATTTTATCGTCTATCATTTGGCTTATACATGTATCTATTTATCTTATTCCTAAGATGAGAAATTTCATTTTATATATTATATTTTTTACAATTTTTTTTCAAATATTACCAAAGTGTCCCATTTCTTCATTAATTACTCGTCTATTTATCTATCTATCAACAATTTGTTGATGGTATCTATTAGATAATTTTATCGTCCATTTTTTGGTATATACATGTGTCTATTTATCTATTTTTTAAGATGAGAAATTTCACTTTATATAATATATGTTTGACTAAAACTAGTAAAATATGACAAAAGTGTCTTAATTTTCTTGTTAATTACTCGTTTATTTATCTATTTATCGACAATTTGTCGATGGCATCTAATAGATAATTTTATTGTCTATCTTTTGGTATATACATGTATCAATTTATCAATTTCCTAAGATGAAAAATTTCACTTTATATAATATATTTTTGACTAAAAATAGTAAAATATGACCAAAGTGTCCCACTTTTTTCGTTAATTACTCGTCTATATATCTATCTATCGACAATTTGTTGATAGCATCTAATATATAATTTTAACGTCTATTTTTTGGTATATACATGTATCTATTTATCTATTTCCTAAGATGAGAAATTTCACTTTACATATTATATTTTTGACTAAAAATTGTAAAATATGACAAAAGTGTCTTTATTTTCTTGTTAATTACTCATTTATTTATATATTTATCGACAATTTGTCGATGGCATCTAATAGATAATTTTATTGTCTATCTTTTGGTATATACATGTATCAATTTATCAATTTCCTAAGATGAGAAATTTCACTTTATATAATATATTTTTGACTAAAAATTGTAAAATATGACAAAAAAGTCTTAATTTATTCATTTATTACACGTCTATTTATCTATCTATTGGATATTTGTTGATGGCATCTAATAGGTAATTCTATTGTCTATCTTTTGGCATATACATATATCTATTTATCTATTTCCCAAGATGAGAAATTTCACTTTATATAATATATTTCTAACTAAAAATAGTAAAATATGACAAGTGTCTTAATTTTCTTGTTAATTACTCATCTATTTATCTATTTATCGACAATTTGTTGATGGCATCTAATAGATAATTTTATTGTCTATCGTTTGGTTTATACATATATGTATTTATCTTATTCCTAAGATGAGAAATTTCACTTTATATATTATATTTTTTACAAAAAATTGTAAAATATTACCAAAGTGTCCCATTTCTTCATTAATTACTCGTCTATTTATCTATCTATTAATAATTTGTTGATAGCATCTAATAGATAATTTTATTGTCTATCTTTTCGTATATACATGTATCTATTTATCTATTTCCTAAGATGAGAAATTTCACTTTATATAATATATTTTTGACTAAAAATTGTAAAATATAACAAAAATGTCTTAATTTATTCATTTATTACTCGTCTATTTATCTATCTATTGAAATTTTGTTGATGGCATTTAATAGATAATTCTATTGTCTATCTTTTGGTATATACATATATATATATTTATCTATTTCCGAAGATGAAAAATTTCACTTTATATAATATATTTCGAACTAAAAATAGTAAAATATGACCAAAGTGTCCCACTTTTTTCGTTAATTACTCGTCTATATATCTATCTATCGACAATTTGTTGATGGCATCTAATAGATAATTTTATTGTCTATCGTTTGGCTTATACATGTATCAATTTATCTTATTCCTAAGATGAGAAATTTCATTTTATATATTATATTTTTTACAATTTTTTTTTAAATATTACCAAAGTGTCCCATTTCTTCATTAATTACTCGTCTATTTATCTATCTATCAACAATTTGTTGATGGCATCTATTTGATAATTTTATCGTCTATTTTTTGGTATATACATGTGTCTATTTATCTATTTTTTAAGATGAGAAATTTCACTTTATTTAATATATTTTTGACTAAAACTAGTAAAATATGACAAAAGTGTCTTAATTTTCTTGTTAATTACTCGTTTATTTATCTATTTATCGACAATTTGTCGATGACATCTAATAGATAATTTTATTGTCTATCTTTTGGTATATACATGTATCAATTTATCAATTTCCTAAGATGAGAAATTTCACTTTATATAATATATTTTTTACTAAAAATTGTAAAATATGACCAAAATGTCCCACTTTTCTCGATAATTACTCGTCTATTTATCTATCTATCGACAATTTGTCGATGGCATCTAATAGATAATTTTATTGTCTATCGTTTGGTTTATACATGTATCTATTTATCTAATTCCTAAGATGAGAAATTTCACATTATATATTATATTTTTTACAAAAAATTGTAAAATATTACAAAAGTGTCTTAATTATTTCATTTATTACTCGTCTATTTATCTATTTATCGACAATTTGTTGATGGCATCTAATAGATAATTTTATTGTCTATCTTTTGGTATATACATGTATCAATTTATCTATATCCTAAGTTGAGAAATTTCATTTTATATAATATATTTTTAACTAAAAATAGTAAAATATCACAAAAGTGACTTAATTTTCTTGTTAATTACTCATCTATTTATCTATTTATCGACAATTTGTTGAGGGCATCTAATAGATAATATTATTGTCTATCGTTTGGTTTATACATATATGTATTTATCTTATTCCTAAGATGAGAAATTTCACTTTATATATTATATTTTTTACAAAAAATTGTAAATATTACCAAAGTGTCCTATTTCTTCATTAATTACTCGTCTTTTTATCTATCTATTAACAATTTGTTGATGGCATCTAATAGATAATTTTATTGTCTATCTTTTCGTATATACATGTATCTATTTATCTATTTCCTAAGATGAGAAATTTCACTTTATATAATATATTTTTGACTAAAAATTGTAAAATATGACAAAAATGTCTTAATTTATTTATTTATTACTCGTCTATTTATCTATCTATTGAAATTTTGTTGATGGCATTTAATAGATAATTCTATTGTCTATCTTTTGGTATATACATATATATATATTTATCTATTTCCGAAGATGAAAAATTTCACTTTATATAATATATTTTTGACTAAAAATAGTAAAATATGACCAAAGTGTCCCACTTTTTTCGTTAATTACTCGTCTATTTATCTATCTATCGACAATTTGTTGATGGCATCTAATAGATAATTTTATTGTAAATTTTTTGGTATATACATGTATCTATTTATCTATTTCCTAAGATGAGAAATTTCACTTTATATAATATATTTTTAACTAAAAATAGTAAAATATGACAAAAGTGTCTTAATATTCTTGTTAATTACTCGTCTATTGATCTATTTATCGACAATTTGTTGATGGCATCTAATAGATAATTTTATTGTCTATCTTTTGGTATATAAATGTATCTATTTATCTATTTTTAAGATGAGAAATGTCACTTTATATATTATATTTTTGACTAAAAATAGTAAAATATTATCAATGTGTCTTAATTATTTCGTTTATTACTCATCTATTTATCTATCTATCAACAATTTGTTGAAGTCATCTAATAAATAATTTAATCGTCTATCTTTTGGTATATACATGTATTATATTTATCTATTTCCTAATATGAGAAATTTCACTTATTATAATATATTTTTAACTAAAAATAGTAAAATATGACAAAAATGTCTTAATTGTTTCATTTATTACTCGTTTATTTATCGATATATTGACAATTTGTTGATGGCATCTAATAGATAATTTTATTGTCTATCTTTTGGTATATACATGTATCTATTTATCTATTTCCTAAAAGGAGAAATTTTACTTTATATAATATATTTTTAACTAAAAATAGTAAAATATGACAAAATATCTTAATTTTCTTGTTAATTACTCGTCTATTTATCTATTTATCGACAATTTGTTGATGGCATCTAATAGATAATTTTATTGTCTATCGTTTGGTTTATACATGTATCTATTTATCTTATTGCTAAGATAAGAAATTTCACTTTATATATTATATTTTTGACTAAAAATTGTAAAATATGACAAAAGTGTCTTAATTATTTCATTTATTACTCATCTATTTATCTATCTATCGGCAATTTGTTGATGGCATCTAATAGATACTTTTATTGTCTATCTTTTCGTATATATATGTATCAAATTATCTATTTCCTAAGATGAGAAATTTCACTTTATATAATATATTTTTAACTAAAAATAGTAAAATATGACAAAAGTGTCTTAATTTTCTTGTTAATTACTCGTCTATTTATTTATTTATCGACAATTTGTTGATGGCATCTAATAGATAATTTTATTGTCTATCTTTTCGTATATACATGTATCAATTTATCTATTTCCTAAGATGAGAAATTTCACTTTATATAATATATTTTTGACTAAAAATTGTAAAATATGACGAAAATGTCTTAATTTATTCATTTATTACTCATATATTTATCTATCTATTGAACATTTGTTGATGGCTTCTAATAGATAATTCTATTGTCTATCTTTTGGCATATACATATATATATTTATCTATTTCCTAAGATGAAAAATTTCACTTTATATAATATATTTTTGACTAAAAATAGTAAAATATGACCAAAATGTCCCACATTTTTCATTAATTACTCGTTTATTTATCTATCTATCGACAATTTGTTGATGGCATCTAATAGATAATTTTATTGTCTATCTTTTGGTATATACATGTATCTATTTATCTGTTTCCCAAGATGAGAAATTTCACTTTATATAATATATTTCTAACTAAAACTAGTAATATATGACAAAAGAGTCTTAATTTTCTTGTTAATTACTCGTTTATTTATTCATCTATCGACAATTTGTTGATGGCATCTAATTGATAATTTTATTATCGATCTTTTGGTTTATACATGTATCGATTTATCTATTTTCTAAGATGAGAAATGTCACTTTATATATTATATTTTTGACTAAAAATAGTAAAATATTACCAATGTGTCTTAATTATTTCGTTTATTACTCATCTATTTATCTATCTATCAACAATTTGTTGATGTCATCTAATAAATAATTTAATCGTCTATCTTTTGGTATATTCATGTACTATATTTATCTATTTCCTAATATGAGAAATTTCACTTATTATAATATATTTTTAACTAAAAATTGTAAAATATGACAAAATTGTCTTAATTGTTTCATTTATTACTCGTCTATTTATTTATCTATCGACAATTTATTGATGGCATCTAATAGATAATTTTATTATCGATCTTTTGGTTTATACATGTATCGATTTATCTATTTCCTAAGATGAGAAATGTCACTTTATATATTATATTTTTGACTAAAAATAGTAAAATATTACCAATGTGTCTCAATTATTTCGTTTATTACTCATCTATTTATCTATCTATCAACAATTTGTTGATGTCATCTAATAAATAATTTAATCATCTATCTTTTGGTATATACATGTATTATATTTATCTATTTCCAAATATGAGAAATTTCACTTATTAAAATATATTTTTAACTAAAAATTGTAAAATATGACAAAATTGTCTTAATTGTTTCATTTATTACTCGTCTATTTATCTATATATTGACAATTTGTTGATGGCATCTAATAGATAATTTTATTGTCTATCTTTTGTTTTTTTCATGTATCTATTTATATATTTCCTAAGATGAGAAATTTCACTTTATATAATATATTTTTTACTAAAAATTGTAAAATATGACCAAAATGTCCCACTTTTATCGTTAATTACTCGTCTATTTATCTATCTATCAACAATTTGTTGATGGCATCTAATAGATATTTTAATCGTCTATCTTTTGGTATATACATGTATCTATTTATCTATTTTTTAAGATGAGAAATTTCACTTTATATAATATGTTTTTGACTAAAAATAGTAAAATATGACAAAAGTGTCTTAATATTCTTGTTAATTACTCGTTTATTTATCCATTTATCGACAATTTGTCAATGGCATCTAATAGATAATTTTATTGTCTATCTTTTCGTATATACATGTATCAATTTATCTATTTCCTAAGATGAGAAATTTCACTATATATAATATATTTTTTACTAAAAATTCTAAAATATGACCAAAGTGTCCCGCTTTTTCCGTTAATTACTCGTCTACTTATCTATCTATCGACAATTTGTTGATGGCATCTAATAGATAATTTTATTGTCTATTTTTTGGTATATACATGTATCTATTTATCTATTTCCTAAGATGAGAAATTTCACTTTATATAATATATTTTTAACTAAAAATAGTAAAATATGACAAAAGGATCTTTATTTTCTTGTTAATTACTCGTCTATTGATCTATTTATCGACAATTTGTTGATGGCATCTAATAGATAAATTTATTGTCTATCGTTTGGTTTATACATGTATCTATTTATCTTATTGCTAAGATGAGAAATGTCACTTTATATATTATATTTTTGACTAAAAATAGTAAAATATTACCAATGTGTCTTAATTATTTCGTTTATTACTCATCTATTTATCTATCTATCAACAATTTGTTGATGTCATCTAATAAATAATTTAATCATCTATCTTTTGGTATATACATGTATTATATTTATCTATTTCCTAATATGAGAAATTTCACTTATTTTAATATATTTTTAACTAATAATTGTAAAATATGACAAAAGGGTCTTAATTGTTTCATTTATTACTCGTCTATTTATCTATATATTGACAATTTGTTGATGGCATCTAATAGATAATTTTATTGTCTATCTTTTGGTATATACATATATCTATTTATCTATTTCCTAAGATGAGAAATTTTACTTTATATAATAAACTTTTGACTAAAAATAGTAAAATATGACCAAAGTGTCTTAATTGTTTCATTTATTACTCGTCTATTTATTTATCTATCGACAATTTGTTGATGGCATCTAATAGATAATTTTATTATCAATCTTTTGGTTTATACATGTATCGATTTATCTATTTCCTAAGATGAGAAATGTCACTTTATATATTATATTTTTGACTAAAAATAGTAAAATATTACCAATGTGTCTTAATTATTTCGTTTATTACTCATCTATTTATCTATCTATCAACAATTTGTTGATGTCATCTAATAAATAATTTAATCGTCTATCTTTTCGTATATATATGTATCAATTTATCTATTTCCTAAGATGAGAAATTTTACTTTATATAATATATTTTTAACTAAAATTAGTAAAATATGACAAAAGTGTCTTAATTTTCTTGTTAATTACTCGTCTATTTATTTATTTATCGACAATTTGTTGATGGCATCTAATAGATAATTTTATTGTCTATCTTTTCGTATATACATGTATCAATTTATCTATTTCCTAAGATGAGAAATTTCACTTTATATAATATATTTTTGACTAAAAATTGTAAAATATGACAAAAATGTCTTAATTTATTCATTTATTACTCATCTATTTATCTATCTATTGAAAATTTGTTGATGGCTTCTAATAGATAATTCTGTTGTCTATCTTTTGGTATATACATATATATATATATTTATCTATTTCCTAAGATGAAAAATTTCACTTTATATAATATATTTTTGACTAAAAATAGTAAAATATGACCAAAATGTCCCACATTTTTCATTAATTACTCGTTTATTTATCTATCTATCGACAATTTGTTGATGGCATCTAATAGATAATTTTATTGTCTATCTTTTGGTATATGCATGTATCTATTTATCTATTTCCCAAGATGAGAAATTTCACTTTATATAATATATTTCTAACTAAAACTAGTAAAATATGACAAAAGTGTCTTCATTTTCTTGTTAATTACTCGTCTATTTATTTATCTTTCGACAATTTGTTGATGGCATCTAATAGATAATTTTATTATCGATCTTTTGGTTTATACATGTATCGATTTATCTATTTCCTAAGATGAGAAATGTCACTTTATATATTATATTTTTGACTAAAAATAGTAAAATATTATCAATGTGTCTTAATTATTTCGTTTATTACTCATCTATTTATCTATCTATCAACAATTTGTTGATGTCATCTAATAAATAATTTAATCGTCTATCTTTTGGTATATACATGTATTATATTTATCTATTTCCTAATATGAGAAATTTCACTTATTATAATATATTTTTAACTAAAAATTGTAAAATATGACAAAAATGTCTTAATTGTTTCATTTATTACTCGTTTATTTATCGATATATTGACAATTTGTTGATGGCATCTAATAGATAATTTTATTGTCTATCTTTTGGTTTTTTCATGTATCTATTTATATATTTCCTAAGATAAGAAATTTCACTTTATATAATATATTTTCTACTAAAAATTCTAAAATATGACCAAAGTGTCCCGCTTTTTTCGTTAATTACTCGTCTATTTATCTATCTATCGACAATTTGTTGATGGAATCTAATAGATAATTTTATTGTCTATTTTATGGTATATACATGTATCTATTTATCTATTTCCTAAGATGAGAATATCCACTTTATATAATATATTTTTGACAAAAAATAGTAAAATATCACCAAAGTGTCCCACCTTTTTCGTTAATTACTAGTCTATTTATCTATCTATCGACAATTTGTTGATGGCATCTAATAGATAATTTTATTGTCTATCTTTTGGTATATACATGTATCTATTTATCTATTTCCTAAAATGAGAAATTTTACTTTATATAATATATTTTTAACTAAAAATAGTAAAATATGACAAAATATGTTAATTTTCTTGTTAATTACTCGTCTATTTATCTATTTATCGACAATTTGTTGATGGCATCTAATAGATAATTTTATTGTCTATCGTTTGGTTTATACATGTATCTATTTATCTTATTGCTAAGATAAGAAATTTCACTTTATATATTATATTTTTGACTAAAAATTGTAAAATATAACAAAAGTGTCTTAATTATTTCATTTATTACTCATCTATTTATCTATCTATCGGCAATTTGTTCATGGCATCTAATAGATACTTTTATTGTCTATCTTTTCGTATATATATGTATCAAATTATCTATTTCCTAAGATGAGAAATTTCACTTTATATAATATATTTTTAACTAAAAATAGTAAAATATGACAAAAGTGTCTTAATTTTCTTGTTAATTACTCGTCTATTTATTTATTTATCGACAATTTGTTGATGGCATCTAATAGATAATTTTATTGTCTATCTTTTCGTATATACATGTATCAATTTATCTATTTCCTAAGATGAGAAATTTCACTTTATATAATATATTTTTGACTAAAAATTGTAAAATATGACGAAAATGTCTTAATTTATTCATTTATTACTCATATATTTATCTATCTATTGAAAATTTGTTGATGGCTTCTAATAGATAATTCTATTGTCTATCTTTTGGTAAATACATATATATATTTATCTATTTCCTAAGATGAAAAATTTCACTTTATATAATATATTTTTGACTAAAAATAGTAAAATATGACCAAAATGTCCCACATTTTTCATTAATTACTCGTTTATTTATCTATCTATCGACAATTTGTTGATGGCATCTAATAGATAATTTTATTGTCTATCATTTGGTATATACATGTATCTATTTATCTATTTCCCAAGATGAGAAATTTCACTTTATATAATATATTTCTAACTAAAACTAGTAATATATGACAAAAGTGTCTTAATTTTCTTGTTAATTACTCGTCTATTTATTTATCTATCGACAATTTGTTGATGGCATCTAATTGATAATTTTATTATCGATCTTTTGGTTTATACATGTATCGATTTATCTATTTTCTAAGATGAGAAATGTCACTTTTTATATTATATTTTTGACTAAAAATAGTAAAATATTACCAATGTGTCTTAATTATTTCGTTTATTACTCATCTATTTATCTATCTATCAACAATTTGTTGATGTCATCTAATAAATAATTTAATCGTCTATCTTTTGGTATATTCATGTATTATATTTATCTATTTCCTAATATGAGAAATTTCACTTATTATAATATATTTTTAACTAAAAATTGTAAAATATGACAAAATTGTCTTAATTGTTTCATTTATTACTCGTGTATTTATCTATATATTGACAATTTGTTGATGGCATCTCATAGATAATTTTATTGTCTATCTTTTGGTATATACATATATCTATTTATCTATTTCCTAAGATGAGAAATTTTACTTTATATAATAAACTTTTGACTAAAAATAGTAAAACATGACCAAAGTGTCTTAATTGTTTCATTTATTACTCGTCTATTTATTTATCTATCGACAATTTATTGATGGAATCTAATAGATAATTTTATTATCAATCTTTTGGTTTATACATGTATCGATTTATCTATTTCCTAAGATGAGAAATGTCACTTTATATATTATATTTTTGACTAAAAATAGTAAAATATTACCAATGTGTCTCAATTATTTCGTTTATTACTCATCTATTTATCTATCTATCAACAATTTGTTGATGTCATCTAATAAATAATTTAATCATCTATCTTTTGGTATATACATGTATTATATTTATCTATTTCCAAATATGAGAAATTTCACTTATTAAAATATATTTTTAACTAAAAATTGTAAAATATGACAAAATTGTCTTAATTGTTTCATTTATTACTCGTCTATTTATCTACATATTGACAATTTGTTGATGGCATCTAATAGATAATTTTATTGTCTATCTTTTGTTTTTTTCATGTATCTATTTATATATTTCCTAAGATGAGAAATTTCACTTTATATAATATATTTTTTACTAAAAATTGTAAAATATGACCAAAATGTCCCACTTTTATCGTTAATTACTCGTCTATTTATCTATCTATCAACAATTTGTTGATGGCATCTAATAGATATTTTAATCGTCTATCTTTTGGTATATACATGTATCTATTTATCTATTTTTTAAGATGAGAAATTTCACTTTATATAATATGTTTTTGACTAAAAATAGTAAAATATGACAAAAGTGTCTTAATATTCTTGTTAATTACTCGTTTATTTATCTATTTATCGACAATTTGTCAATGGCATCTAATAGATAATTTTATTGTCTATCTTTTCGTATATACATGTATCAATTTATCTATTTCCTAAGATGAGAAATTTCACTATATATAATATATTTTTTACTAAAAATTCTAAAATATGACCAAAGTGTCCTGCTTTTTTCGTTAATTACTCGTCTACTTATCTATCTATCGACAATTTGTTGATGGCATCTAATAGATAATTTTATTGTCTATTTTTTGGTATATATATGTATCTATTTATCTATTTCCTAAGATGAGAAATTTCACTTTATATAATATATTTTTAACTAAAAATAGTAAAATATGACAAAAGGGTCTTTATTTTCTTGTTAATTACTCGTCTATTGATCTATTTATCGACAATTTGTTGATGGCATCTAATAGATAATTTTATTGTCTATCTTTTGGTATATACATGTATCGATTTATCTATTTCCTAAGATGAGAAATTTTACTTTATAAAATAAACTTTTGTCTAAAAATAGTAAAATATGACCAAAGTGTCTTAATTGTTTAATTTATTACTCGTCTATTTATTTATCTATCGACAATTTGTTGATGGCATCTAATAGATAATTTTATTATCAATCTTTTGGTTTATAAATGTATCGATTTATCTATTTCCTAAGATGAGAAATGTCACTTTATATATTATATTTTTGACTAAAAATAGTAAAATATTACCAATGTGTCTTAATTATTTCGTTTATTACTCATCTATTTATCTATCTATCAACAATTTGTTGATGTCATCTAATAAATAATTTAATCATCTATCTTTTGGTATATACATGTATTATATTTATCTATTTCCTAATATGAGAAATTTCACTTATTTTAATATATTTTTAACTAAAAATTGTAAAATATGACAAAAGGGTCTTAATTGTTTCATTTATTACTCATCTATTTATCTATATATTGACAATTTGTTGATGGCATCTAATAGATAATTTTATTGTCTATTTTTTGGTATATACATGTATCTATTTATCTATTTCCTAAGATGAGAAATTTCACTTTATATAATATATTTTTAACTAAAAATAGTAAAATATGACAAAAGGATCTTTATTTTCTTGTTAATTACTCGTCTATTGATCTATTTATCGACAATTTGTTGATGGCATCTAATAGATAATTTTATTGTCTATCTTTTGGTATATACATATATCTATTTATCTATTTCCTAAGATGAGAAATTTTACTTTATATAATAAACTTTTGACTAAAAATAGTAAAATATGACCAAAGTGTCTTAATTGTTTCATTTATTACTCGTCTATTTATTTATCTATCGACAATTTGTTGATGGCATCTAATAGATAATTTTATTATCGATCTTTTGGTTTATACATGTATCGATTTATCTATTTCCTAAGATGAGAAATTTTACTTTATAAAATAAACTTTTGACTAAAAATAGTAAAATATGACCAAAGTGTCTTAATTGTTTCATTTATTACACGTCTATTTATTTATCTATCGACAATTTGTTGATGGCATCTAATAGATAATTTTATTATCAATCTTTTGGTTTATACATGTATCGATTTATCTATTTCCTAAGATGAGAAATGTCACTTTATATATTATATTTTTGACTAAAAATAGTAAAATATTACCAATGTGTCTTAATTATTTCGTTTATTACTCATCTATTTATCTATCTATCAACAATTTGTTGATGTCATCTAATAAATAATTTAATCGTCTATCTTTTCGTATATATATGTATCAATTTATCTATTTCCTAAGATGAGAAATTTCACTTTATATAATATATTTTTAACTAAAAATAGTAAAATATGACAAAAGTGTCTTAATTTTCTTGTTAATTACTCGTCTATTTATTTATTTATCGACAATTTGTTGATGGCATCTAATAGATAATTTTATTGTCTATCTTTTCGTATATACATGTATCAATTTATCTATTTCACAAGATGAGAAATGTCACTTTATATAATATATTTTTTACTAAAAATTGTAAAATATGACAAAAATGTCTTAATTTATTCATTTATTACTCATTTATTTATCTGTCTATTGAAAATTTGTTGATGGCTTCTAATAGATAATTCTATTGTCTATCTTTTGGTATATACATATATATATTTATCTATTTCCTAAGATGAAAAATTTCACTTTATATAATATATTTTTGACTAAAAATAGTAAAATATGACCAAAATGTCCCACATTTTTCATTAATTACTCGTTTATTTATCTATCTATCGACAATTTGCTGATGGCATCTAATAGATAATTTTATTGTCTATCTTTTGGTATATACATGTATCTATTTATCTATTTCCCAAGATGAGAAATTTCACTTTATATAATATATTTCTAACTAAAACTAGTAAAATATGACAAAAGTGTCTTAATTTTCTTGTTAATTACTCGTCTATTTATTTATCTATCGACAATTTGTTGATGGCATCTAATTGATAATTTTATTATCGATCTTTTGGTTTATACATGTATCGATTTATCTATTTCCTAAGATGAGAAATGTCACTTTATATAATAAACTTTTGACTAAAAATAGTAAAATATGACCAAAGTGTCTTAATTGTTTCATTTATTACTCGTCTATTTATTTATCTATCGACAATTTGTTGATGGCATCTAATAGATAATTTTATTATCGATCTTTTGGTTTATACATGTATCGATTTATCTATTTCCTAAGATGAGAAATTTTACTTTATATAATAAACATTTGACTAAAAATAGTAAAATATGACCAAAGTGTCTTAATTGTTTCATTTATTACTCGTCTATTTATTTATCTATCGACAATTTGTTGATGGCATCTAATAGATAATTTTATTATCGATCTTTTGGTTTATACATGTATCGATTTATCTATTTTCTAAGATGAGAAATGTCACTTTATATATTATATTTTTGACTAAAAATAGTAAAATATTACCAATGTGTCTTAATTATTTCGTTTATTACTCATCTATTTATCTATCTATCAACAATTTGTTGATGTCATCTAATAAATAATTTAATCGTCTATCTTTTGGTATATTCATGTATTATATTTATCTATTTCCTAATATGAGAAATTTCACTTATTATAATATATTTTTAACTAAAAATTGTAAAATATGACAAAATTGTCTTAATTGTTTCATTTATTACTCGTGTATTTATCTATATATTGACAATTTGTTGATGGCATCTCATAGATAATTTTATTGTCTATCTTTTGTTATATACATATATCTATTTATCTATTTCCTAAGATGAGAAATTTTACTTTATATAATAAACTTTTGACTAAAAATAGTAAAATATGACCAAAGTGTCTTAATTGTTTCATTTATTACTCGTCTATTTATTTATCTATCGACAATTTATTGATGGAATCTAATAGATAATTTTATTATCAATCTTTTGGTTTATACATGAATCGATTTATCTATTTCCTAAGATGAGAAATGTCACTTTATATATTATATTTTTGACTAAAAATAGTAAAATATTACCAATGTGTCTCAATTATTTCGTTTATTACTCATCTATTTATCTATCTATCAACAATTTGTTGATGTCATCTAATAAATAATTTAATCATCTATCTTTTGGTATATACATGTATTATATTTATCTATTTCCAAATATGAGAAATTTCACTTATTAAAATATATTTTTAACTAAAAATTGTAAAATATGACAAAATTGTCTTAATTGTTTCATTTATTACTCGTCTATTTATCTATATATTGACAATTTGTTGATGGCATCTAATAGATAATTTTATTGTCTATCTTTTGTTTTTTTCATGTATCTATTTATATATTTCCTAAGATGAGAAATTTCACTTTATATAATATATTTTTTACTAAAAATTGTAAAATATGACCAAAATGTCCCACTTTTATCGTTAATTACTCGTCTATTTATCTATCTATCAACAATTTGTTGATGGCATCTAATAGATATTTTAATCGTCTATCTTTTGGTATATACATGTATCTATTTATCTATTTTTTAAGATGAGAAATTTCACTTTATATAATATGTTTTTGACTAAAAATAGTAAAATATGACAAAAGTGTCTTAATATTCTTGTTAATTACTCGTTTATTTATCTATTTATCGACAATTTGTCAATGGCATCTAATAGATAATTTTATTGTCTATCTTTTCGTATATACATGTATCAATTTATCTATTTCCTAAGATGAGAAATTTCACTATATATAATATATTTTTTACTAAAAATTCTAAAATATGACCAAAGTGTCCTGCTTTTTTCGTTAATTACTCGTCTACTTATCTATCTATCGACAATTTGTTGATGGCATCTAATAGATAATTTTATTGTCTATTTTTTGGTATATATATGTATCTATTTATCTATTTCCTAAGATGAGAAATTTCACTTTATATAATATATTTTTAACTAAAAATAGTAAAATATGACAAAAGGGTCTTTATTTTCTTGTTAATTACTCGTCTATTGATCTATTTATCGACAATTTGTTGATGGCATCTAATAGATAATTTTATTGTCTATCTTTTGGTATATACATGTATCGATTTATCTATTTCCTAAGATGAGAAATTTTACTTTATAAAATAAACTTTTGTCTAAAAATAGTAAAATATGACCAAAGTGTCTTAATTGTTTAATTTATTACTCGTCTATTTATTTATCTATCGACAATTTGTTGATGGCATCTAATAGATAATTTTATTATCAATCTTTTGGTTTATACATGTATCGATTTATCTATTTCCTAAGATGAGAAATGTCACTTTATATATTATATTTTTGACTAAAAATAGTAAAATATTACCAATGTGTCTTAATTATTTCGTTTATTACTCATCTATTTATCTATCTATCTATCAACAATTTGTTGATGTCATCTAATAAATAATTTAATCATCTATCTTTTGGTATATACATGTATTATATTTATCTATTTCCTAATATGAGAAATTTCACTTATTTTAATATATTTTTAACTAAAAATTGTAAAATATGACAAAAGGGTCTTAATTGTTTCATTTATTACTCGTCTATTTATCTATATATTGACAATTTGTTGATGGCATCTAATAGATAATTTTATTGTCTATATTTTGGTATATACATGTATCTATTTATCTATTTCCTAAGATGAGAAATTTCACTTTATATAATATATTTTTAACTAAAAATAGTAAAATATGACAAAAGGATCTATATTTTCTTGTTAATTGCTCGTCTATTGATCTATTTATCGACAATTTGTTGATGGCATCTAATAGATAATTTTATTGTCTATCGTTTGGTTTATACATGTATCTATTTATCTTATTGCTAAGATGAGAAATGTCACTTTATATATTATATTTTTGACTAAAAATAGTAAAATATTACCAATGTGTCTTAATTATTTCGTTTATTACTCATCTATTTATCTATCTATCAACAATTTGTTGATGTCATCTAATAAATAATTTAATCATCTATCTTTTGGTATATACATGTATTATATTTATCTATTTCCTAATATGAGAAATTTCACTTATTTTAATATATTTTTAACTAAAAATTGTAAAATATGACAAAAGGGTCTTAATTGTTTCATTTATTACTCGTCTATTTATCTATATATTGACAATTTGTTGATGGCATCTAATAGATAATTTTATTGTCTATCTTTTGGTATATACATATATCTATTTATCTATTTCCTAAGATGAGAAATTTTACTTTATATAATAAACTTTTGACTAAAAATAGTAAAATATGACCAAAGTGTCTTAATTGTTTCATTTATTACTCGTCTATTTATTTATCTATCGACAATTTGTTGATGGCATCTAATAGATAATTTTATTATCGATCTTTTGGTTTATACATGTATCGATTTATCTATTTCCTAAGATGAGAAATTTTACTTTATAAAATAAACTTTTGACTAAAAATAGTAAAATATGACCAAAGTGTCTTAATTGTTTCATTTATTACACGTCTATTTATTTATCTATCGACAATTTGTTGATGGCATCTAATAGATAATTTTATTATCAATCTTTTGGTTTATACATGTATCGATTTATCTATTTCCTAAGATGAGAAATGTCACTTTATATATTATATTTTTGACTAAAAATAGTAAAATATTACCAATGTGTCTTAATTATTTCGTTTATTACTCATCTATTTATCTATCTATCAACAATTTGTTGATGTCATCTAATAAATAATTTAATCGTCTATCTTTTCGTATATATATGTATCAATTTATCTATTTCCTAAGATGAGAAATTTCACTTTATATAATATATTTTTAACTAAAAATAGTAAAATATGACAAAAGTGTCTTAATTTTCTTGTTAATTACTCGTCTATTTATTTATTTATCGACAATTTGTTGATGGCATCTAATAGATAATTTTATTGTCTATCTTTTCGTATATACATGTATCAATTTATCTATTTCACAAGATGAGAAATGTCACTTTATATAATATATTTTTTACTAAAAATTGTAAAATATGACAAAAATGTCTTAATTTATTCATTTATTACTCATTTATTTATCTGTCTATTGAAAATTTGTTGATGGCTTCTAATAGATAATTCTATTGTCTATCTTTTGGTATATACATATATATATTTATCTATTTCCTAAGATGAAAAATTTCACTTTATATAATATATTTTTGACTAAAAATAGTAAAATATGACCAAAATGTCCCACATTTTTCATTAATTACTCGTTTATTTATCTATCTATCGACAATTTGCTGATGGCATCTAATAGATAATTTTATTGTCTATCTTTTGGTATATACATGTATCTATTTATCTATTTCCCAAGATGATAAATTTCACTTTATATAATATATTTCTAACTAAAACTAGTAAAATATGACAAAAGTGTCTTAATTTTCTTGTTAATTACTCGTCTATTTATTTATCTATCGACAATTTGTTGATGGCATCTAATTGATAATTTTATTATCGATCTTTTGGTTTATACATGTATCGATTTATCTATTTCCTAAGATGAGAAATGTCACTTTATATAATAAACTTTTGACTAAAAATAGTAAAATATGACCAAAGTGTCTTAATTGTTTCATTTATTACTCGTCCATTTATTTATCTATCGACAATTTGTTGATGGCATCTAATAGATAATTTTATTATCGATCTTTTGGTTTATACATGTATCGATTTATCTATTTCCTAAGATGAGAAATTTTACTTTATATAATAAACTTTTGACTAAAAATAGTAAAATATGACCAAAGTGTCTTAATTGTTTCATTTATTACTCGTCTATTTATTTATCTATCGACAATTTGTTGATGGCATCTAATAGATAATTTTATTATCGATCTTTTGGTTTATACATGTATCGATTTATCTATTTCCTAAGATGAGAAATGTCACTTTATATATTATATTTTTGACTAAAAATTCTAAAATATGACCAAAGTGTCCCGCTTTTTTCGTTAATTACTCGTCTATTTATCTATCTATCGACAATTTGTTGATGGCATCTAATAAATAGTTTAATCGTCTATCTTTTGGTATATACATGTATTATATTTATCTATTTCCTAATATGAGAAATTTCACTTATTATAATATATTTTTAACTAGAAATTGTAAAATATGACAAAATTGTCTTAATTGTCTCATTTATTACTCGTCTATTTATCTATATATTGACAATTTGTTGAAGGCATCTAATAGATAATTTTATTGTCTATCTTTTGGATTTTTCATGTATCTATTTATATATTTCCTAAGATGAGAAATTTCACTTTATATAATATATTTTTTACTAAAAATTCTAAAATATAACCAAAGTGTCCCGCTTTTTTCGTTAATTACTCGTCTATTTATCTATCTATCGACAATTTGTTGATGGCATCTAATAGATAATTTTATTGTCTATTTTTTGGTATATACATGTATCTATTTATCTATTTCCTAAGATGAGAAATTTCACTTTATATAATATATTTTTAACTAAAAATAGTAAAATATGACAAAAATGTCTTTATTTTCTTGTTAACCCCTCCGCGACGGGATAACTATGGATAGCCATTTTGTCAGTCCAGGGCTAGTCTTAATTTCCCTACTGCCTGTTCGGGCGCTTTTGGCCGATTTTTCCAAAATCGCTCTATTCCACTTACTCTGTACGTCTAAACTTAAATACTGAACAACTTAAATTTGGTCTTGTTAGCACCATCAACTCTTCCTCTTTCCAATAAAACCAACCCCAGCTCTCTACAACTCTCCGTTGCCGAGAAATTAAGGGGGTAGGCGACACCTTGGGGCTACTTTCTAAACCATTTGGAGTAAAGTGTTGAAACTTTGCAGGTGAAAAGGTAGTAATGTTGCCTACATTTGTAGTGAGTAACAATGATCTATGTATATAATTATGTATACATATACGTATATGTATACATTTCGTAACGCCGTATTTTAAATTAACGCAGCATCATAAATACTTGACCAATGGTTTTTATTTTTTGGCTATAAAGAGTCAATTAGTATGTCTACGACCGTATGGAAAGCATTTGGAAATTATCACATATGCAACTGAATGCTGGCGTGGCCTTTTTTCATTCACGAAAACTTCGCAAAAATATTGATTTTCGATCACTTTTACCAATTATAACTCCTACACCCTTTACCTTTTCCGCAATATCTAACCATACGTTCCTAGCTGCTAGTAAAAGCAATGTCCCCTGGTAGTTTCATTAAAATCTGATTGATTTTAGATTTTCTATGAATAAAAAATAAGAGAAAATTATCGAATGGAGATACAGGCTCCTGAAAATTAGAAAAGTATGTAACTTCCTTATTTCTTCACCAATTTGAATGATATTTATATATGTTAGTCATTATCATATAGAGGTATAGTTCCCAAAAATTCATCCGAATATCTCGATTACAAATACTTTATTTATAGGAATAATTACAATCAGTCATGCAGACTGATTGTACCTTTGACCATTTTTTTATATGAAACATCACTGTTGGGGGTCTTTACCATTCCTAACTCACTTTATATTGTTATGCTCATCATTCTACCACATTCACATCAGGCAATAGATTTTACCCATTGCATAAAACTGCTCTTCTCCACCACTATAAATTCATTCCCATTTCCTATTTCATTCTGCACAAGTTGAGCACCTACATTCAACTTTCTTACTGAAGCTGTGATGGATAAAGAGGATGAAGGTGTGGATGTTGATGGGGTAGGGGTTTGTATGGTGTTTTAGAGGCGAGAAGGATGATAGGGAGGAGGAGGGAGTGACTGACGAGCTACACTGAGTGGTGGTGGTGGTGAGACATTGCATTTCTTCTTATTTATGTCTCTCAGATGGTGTTTCCTTGTCCTTTTGGACTTCCTACTGTTTCTTTTATCACCCATGAGTAATGTATTGATGGAATGTACAAGGTGAAAGTTGTATAAAAGTTACCAATAGCCAATATAAGTGCAGAAACAAGGAGCTCATAGTCATACATCCTCTCGCTTTGAAGGCTAAGAGGTGACTGAAGCCAACTGTTCTTTCTTCTTTCTTTCCCGCCTCTCCACAGTCTCACACCCTCACTGGCCTCACACAGTAAGCTATAGGCACTTTTGAAGCGATATTTTCAGTGGAAATTCACCTTTATTCAGCGCGCGAAGTAGGTCCAACATACCACACACGTGTCCACATGGGTTTGGACCTTTAACTCGTGTCCTTTTAAACTCGCGCCATACATTTAAATCATGCGCTGTAGGGACAATGTTGCTTGGGGATGATTACTAGATGGTATAAGCACACTTTGAGCACAGTTTTGAATAATGTGATATTTTGACCCTAGGTATCCCCCCCAGGTGTCGCCTACCCCCTTTTAAGTGAGGAATGAAGGGTACTTTCTCGGGTGAGCGCGGCCGTGTTCGCTTAGGTGGCGTGGCTGTGACGACAACTGAACGTGGCCCGCAAGGGTGGCAGTCAGTGTTGTAAGTAAGCGTGGCGCACCACAGAATCGGACACGCACGAGAAATCTAATCCACATCCATCCATGTTTACAGTCAGTAACACACTGACTGACGATGGTGATTTGTAGGGATGGTGGTGAAGTATAGCCAAGTAAAAAAAAATCTGCCAAATTGGGCTCGCAAATGCCGACATTGGCAATAGCGGTGCTTCATCTCGCCCGGTCACCACTTGGCAGTGGCGGTCTATGACCGCAATCCGGCCATTAAGGGTTAACAGTACCAGCATTGCAGTATTTCAAGAAATTATACAGTATTTTCATTGGAGATGGACATGTATTAAATGCAAACCATCTTTCCATGTAGAGGTTAATTCATTATATTGAAGAGCCTTGTTTAGGTTCAGTAGTTCAGTTTTCTCTAATGGAATACAGAGTATTTACATGAAATAATATAAGGACGGGGCTTTCCTAAAACCAGTGTGGTTTTACATCGGTAAATTAATCATGGTAAATTGAAAGGTTACAGAGTCAACCCAACTGTCTGTAACAAGCTTCAAGGCAACTTTGCAATGCTGGTATTTTATTGGAGGGATTGAGGTGGAGTGTGATGTCCTCATATCAGTAATTTTATTTGAACCCTACACCCTTTCAGGTGTCCAGAAGTTAAATGTAACACCTGTTGGGATGATAAATAAATTAAGTAATAAAAATTCCATATTTATTTTTCCTCTATATATACACCAATACATAGTGTTTGTCCTCTTCTTTCTTCAATTCTCTGCTTGTCCTCTCTGGCTTCCAGAATTCTTGATGCTTATTGAGGTCTTCTTCACTTTTGTCACTGCAGACCTGAAAGACATAGATTTCAGTTTAATTTCCCTTTGGTACAGATTGCATCCAGTGTGTCAATATCTATAGGCAGTGTTGCTTTACACAACCTTAAATACCAACCCCTCCCTCCCCAAGTGGTAGGTTGAGCTCCCTACCAACTGGGAGGCACTTTTGGAAAGTAGAAAGCAACACTGCTTGTAGATATCTAAACCTTGGATATAATCTATATGAATCTTAAAGTTAACATGCCAGACAAGGTGTCCATAATTATGTGAACAGATAACCTTTCATGAACATGTAAAGTTATTCAGATAATATTATGCAGGTTCAATACAGATTGCCAGGAAAAGTAGACACCTAGACCAAGTAGCAATAATTATGACTTGATTTGAGGAGAGTGTTTGTCCATGCCAATAAATATGAGCAAAGATGAACTGTAATGAACATAAGTTTGTTCCCTCAGCCAGTCACAATGATTCAATTCTCTGTGGTTAATTAAACTAAACATATTTGCCAACCATCATGTGTTGTTTAGTAGTTTGAACTACAGGTGCTTCAGTTATATTGTTGCTGGTAATTCAGTGTGGCTGCCTTCATAGACGTGTACTATGGACTGATGCTCATCCGTGGCTGTCAAAATGGATTCCCTTGAAACTATCTATAACAAACAAAACTTTGACATCAACCCAATAAATATACCAACAATACGATGCATGCAACATGCTAGATCATTTATAAACTTATTTTAACAAATGTACTGCTCACAACAACCCTCGCACTCTTCATTAGACAGCCATTACTTCAAATTTGCTCAATAATATTACTTTATTTTCACTTCCATCTATACTTGCGGTTACGTTCTTTACTTACCAGGGCATGATGATAGTTGCAATGCCAAGGAATTGACATTATTAAGCAAAATGTGGCAGTAGGGGCACTGTATCTTCAATGTTTGGCCGGCCATCTTTGTTTACAATTGAGGGTGGCGGCCCCACCTCTCAAAGCCGCGACGCCTGGGTGACGCATTTTGCGGCGCACAGACAGCGCGCGCTGCCTTCCTGAACGATTTCGAGTGTCGCGCGCCACCCGCGCTGCCTTCCTGAACGCAGCCCAGGTTATTTTATCTGGGAATCAAAAACTATTTGTCCCAATTTTATACTATTGAATTTCCCGCCTAACTGGACTACCTATTGAACATTCTTCTTACGATTTCCCGTGAGGACAAAATTTGCCGAAAACATGAAAGTATTCCTTAATCTGGCAACACTGCACGCAGAGGTGGGAAGTTGGGGACCTGCTAGGAAAACCTCGCTCCCATTTCAAAGTAAATACATACAAAGATAAATGTATACAAATGTTATTTACATATTCCACATAAGTCTCGAAAATAAAAACGGGATAAGAAATGGACATTCTGGTTGAACAGAAAGTGTGAAAATCGAGGACGCAGAAAAATAATTGCAATATTTACCGAAAATTTATCCAATAATAATAATAATAATAATAATAATAATAATAATAAGGTAAATTTACACAAGAACTGTGTTCACTATATTGTATACAGTTAAACCTCGTTATAACGGACTAATAGAGGGGAGAGGGTGTCCGTTATTGCCGTTTGACCGTTATAGCGACAAATTTTTACGAGGGGTAAGAAAAAAAAATAAATACAAAAATTATCACAAAATATAGATACAGTTGACTCTCGAATAACGCAATTTTGAGTAATGACTTAAATGAGTGTGGGACATCCGTGGTGGTGGAGGTGGTAGGGGGGAGAGTAGGGGGAAGAGGGGAGATAGTGTGTGTGGTATTGGTGGAGGTGGTAGGGGGGAGAGTAGGGGGGTAGGGGGGATAGTAGGGGGGAAGAGGGGAGATAGTGTGTGTGGTGGTGGAGGTGGTAGGGGGGAGAGTAGGGGGAAGAGGGGAGATAGTGTGTGTGGTGGTGGAGGTGGTAGGGGGGAGAGTAGGGGGAAGAGGGGAGATAGCGTGTGATATAGTTTATTTACTTTTATCAACCACACACTCTGGTGTTTCCTTCTCCTTTCTCTGTCCGAGAAAACGCTTCCTTCTTGATATGGAAGGATATGACCTTCCGTTTTGTAAATGCACCACCTGATATGAAGCTGGTGGTTAACTCGTAAATTACTAAAAACGAGCGAGTCAAACACAAGGTGACAACGCATGTTAGGCCTATATTCCCTTGACCTTGAGCTAGGGTGAATGGAGACTGAGGGTAGGGGGGGGGGAAGGAGTGAGGGAGAAGTGGTGGCAACACATACACACACACCCACGCTTCGCAGACGACAGTGATATCATTACGTGACATGTTCATTATGATTTCGCTCGTTTTGTATAAGAACTCCTCAGATTTATTCGAGAGTCAACTGTTAATATACATAAATAGGTATGTAATGATGTGTAAATAATATACCAACTGAATAATGTAAAAAATATAATAGAAAAAAATAGAGAAACCAAAATTCAGACAAAAAAAAAAAAAAATCCAGCTGATTGTGTCCGTTATAACCGAAATCCGTTTTAACGGGGTCCGATATAACGAGGTTAGTATTTTGGACCATTCTAACACACTTTTCAGCTATGGTGTTTCTCTCAGTGTAAACTTATATAAAAAGTGACTGGGGCCAATTCCCTGGACCTAGCACTACGCGGCTCTAGGCAAAAACCACGATCACTTTACGATAGTTTATATCGGTCATATCCCGGCAGTTTGCCTAGGTTAGGTCCTGGTAGTCTGATGCAGTCTAAGTTAGGTCAGGTATGGTCAGGCTAATTTCAAATTGCCCCATATGAATATGACCTATTTTGGAAACGGGGCATTTGTGGAAGAAATGCTGGTAAATTTTTACAAGTTGCCACAACAGGATTTCACTGGAATTTTGTTTATATCCTAGAAGGATTTAGTGTGATTACCAGGACCTAACCAGGGCAGACTACCGGGACCTAACCAGGGCAGACTACTGGGACCTAACCTGGGCAGACTACCGGGACCTAACCTGGGCAGACTACCGGGACCTAACCAGGGCAGACTACCGGGACCTAACCAGGGCAAACTACTGGGACCTAACCTGGGCAGACTACCAGGACCTAACCTGGGCAGACTACCGGGTCCTAACCTGGGCAGACTACCGGGACCTAAACAGAAAAAAATATACATTAAAAATTAGTCAGACCTCACCTGACCTAACCTAATCTGGACTGGGCCACACTACCGGGACCTAACCTAACCTAATCTGGACTGGGACACACTACCAGGACCTAACCTAACCTAATCTGGACTGGGACACACTACCGGGACCTAACCTAACCTAATCTGGACTGGGACACACTACCGGGACCTAACCTAACCTAATCTGGACTGGGACACACTACCGGGACCTAACTATAAGAGGTAACTACTGTTATGCAGCATTTGCAGAAGAAATGGTATATAGAAAAGTGGTTTGTAATAGTGAAATATAAACACTGGTAATAGTAAAATTCTAGAAATGGAGTTGTGGCAACTTGTAAAAATATTCCAATAATAATAATACCATACACAATAATAATAATTATAAATACCATCTTGGTGTTGTTGTTGTTGTTTACATTCTTGTTGTTTCTGCCATGTACACACAGCCTGGAAAATTTGTATACATAAGTAACGCACACAATATGTATGTAT
The DNA here is from genome assembly GCA_034508575.1 of Petrolisthes manimaculis. Lineage (NCBI taxonomy): Eukaryota > Metazoa > Arthropoda > Malacostraca > Decapoda > Porcellanidae > Petrolisthes > Petrolisthes manimaculis. The sequence goes on along the minus strand of JAWZYT010003589.1, from coordinate 22,869 downwards.
GTATGTGTGTATGTGTAGCCTACAATTATTATTATTATTAAGAGGGTGTGGGAGTAGGGGACAAGCTTAGGGGGGGTGTTTTGGGGGTGCATGAATAGGGGGATAGACCTGGGATGGGTAGAAAGCCTGTCCCCTAGAGCCTGTCCCCCTACTCCCACACCTCCCACAACCCACCCAAGCCTATCCCCTTATTCCCGCACCACCCTAAACTCCCCCAAGCCTGTCCCCTATTCCCGCACCCTTTTAATATTATTAAGAGAAAAAAACTGGTATTTCTGCATAAGAGATCCACGTTGTTGTTTTTTCCTGCCTATTTTTACTTGTTGTATTCTTTAGTGACCATAATATTGATTGGAAAATACTTGGTTTATACATATTCCCTAACCCCTTCCATCTTGGGGGAGAGCACTGGGAATCCGGGGTTTTGGGTGGGGGAAAACAAGTAAATTAGCTTATTTTGGTTTTATAGTAGTTTGTTAACATGCATAAATATCGAAAAATTGAAAACCCGAGCCAATTTTTGCCGAAAGTTGGCTCAGGTTTTGCAATTTTCAAGAGGCTAAATGTCGAAAAAAAAGAAAATCTGAGCCAAGTTTTGGCACTACAAAAATATCCCAAAATCTATGGAATTCCTACTTGATATTTTTAATTAAAGACAGTCGAACCAACCTGACCTTACCTAGACCTAACCCTGGCATCCTCTGGTCCTAACCTAGCATCCTCTGGTCCTAACCTAGCATCCTCCTGTCCTAACCTAGCATCCTCTGGTCCTAACCTAGGATCCTCCTATCCTAACCTCACATCCTCCGGTCCTAACCAAGCATCCTCCGGTCCTAACCTCACATCCTCCGGTCCTAACCTAGCATCCTCCTGTCCTAACCTCACATCCTCCGGTCCTAACCTCACATCCTCCGGTCCTAACCTAGCATCCTCCGGTCCTAACCTCACATCCTCCGGTCCTAACCTAGCATCCTCCGGTCCTAACCTAGCATCCTCCGGTCCTAACCTAGCATCCTCCTGTCCTAACCTCACATCCTCCGGTCCTAACCTCACATCCTCCGGTCCTAACCTAGCATCCTCCGGTCCTAACCTAGCATCCTCCTGTCCTAACCTAGCATCCTCCGGTCCTAACCTCACATCCTCTGGTCCTAACCCTAGCATCCTCTGGTCCTAACCCCTGCATTCTCCAATCCTTCGGTTCTAAGTTATTATCTAGGGATTGTTTCCAAAATCTTGTGATCTTGGGTTTTTCAGTTTGGCTTAAGTATTTATATTAAGAGGTGATTGTTCACGTTAAGAAAGAAGAAATACGTTAATACACTCTTAACCAACATGATTAATAAACACTAATCTTAACAATAACAATTACATAGCGACATGGATGTACAATTAGGCTATGTAGATAATGTGTAAGACACTATAGTAGATGGACTCCTGGAGCAACGTGTATCTTGGTGGAAGGTACAGTGTAGACTGATATCACAATGTAAATATACCCTTACCCGACACATAAATATATAAAAAAGTGACAAATGAAATACAAAATTGTGGAAAATTGAAAATAACATCGATATAAGACAACTAGACATTAAGAATAATAAATGTAGTTAAAATGCATGTAATGTTGACATGTAACCACAGATTGAGTTGCAAGTATATGTAATTCTGTGTAGTTATTTCGGAACTACTTCGTCACGAGAATGTAGATAATGCAATGAGGCTAGTGCTGAGTAGTGCATTAGGATATAGACACCGTAGACTTATACTGCTACGCTGGACTTGGTCTGAATCGCCGCGCTGGACTATTTGGCTAAAGTAAGTGCAACCGCCAATTACATTCATTACACACGAACATATAACATTATTCCATACTGAAATACACATAAATAGTACATATTTGCCGTGTGGGACTTATGTACATATTTTCCTAACAAACTACTATAGAACCCAAGATAAACTAATTTACATGTTTTCCCACAACCCAAACCCCCGATTCCCAGTGCTCTCCCCCAAGATGGAAGGGGTTAGGGAATATGTATAAACCAAGTGGTTTCCAATCAATATTATGGTCACTAATGAATAGAACAAGTAAAAATAGGCAGGAACAACTTAAAAACAACAAAAACATGTGGAACTTTTATGCAGAATTACCTAAATTAGTTCAAAACACACTATAAAACATTGCAATCTGAAAACCTGGAGTCGAAAGCAGATTATGGACAAACGCTTGACTATTACCGAAAATAGTCTTAGAATGGTCTACATAAGTGAATAATAAAGGTAGCAAATAGTCATAGAATGGTCTAAATAAGTGAATAATGAAGGTAGAAAATGGTCTTAGAATGGTCTACATAAGTGAATAATGAAGGCAGAAAATAGTTTTAGAATGGTCTAAATAAGTGAATAATGAAGGTAGAAAATAGTCATAGAATGGTCTACATAAGTGAATAATGAAGGTAGAAAATAGTCTTAGAATGGACTACATAAGTGAATAATGAAGGTAGAAAATAGTCATAGAATGGTCTAAATAAGTGAATAATGAAGGTAGAAAATAGTCATAGAATGGTCTAAATAAGTGAATAATGAAGGTAGAAAATAGTCATAGAATGATTTACATAAGTGAATAATGAAGGTAGAAAATAGTCTTAGAATGGTTTAAATAAGTGAATAATGAAGGTAGAAAAACTGTACACAATAACGGTAATTCATTCAATATTTACCAAATTATTTTTATTATTTGTATACCAAATTATTATAGATAAGAAAAATACAACTAAATAGGCCATATTCAAGAACATCCGTGGTGTATACGATGGTGTGGTACTGTACGACGGCTCTCTGGTTTGTATGTGGAGTCATCGTATCGGTACTATGCCATCGTATGCACCACGAATGTTTTTTAATATGAACCATGAGGTGTTGAGTACTTACAGTTGTTGTTGTCGGAATGCCAGTGTTGCCAGTGCCAGGGGAGGTTGTTGTCAGTGTTGCCAGAAGTTACAGTTATCAGTGATGCTGGCAATATATTATAGATTAAATATAGCGTTATATAACTTCTATAAATCAAAATAAAATAAAGTAAAAATAAGATTAATTAATTAAAGAAGGAGACATGGAACAACAGCAAAGGATAAAACAAATAAGATATGTGTCGTAGAAAAGGCTACACACCCTTGCTCTTGTTCTTTGCTGTTACAGGAACCCCGGGTGTTTATTCCAGGGTTGGCCTTTGTATCAGCAGCTCCTATAAATAGAAATAGAAAAAAAAAAAAAAATACCACGCATATCTATTGACTTTCTACATCTTGTATACCACATTTTCTCCAAGAATTATTTCCCAGCACCAATATATCATCTGTGGTCTGCTCACACAAGCCTAGCAGTAACATCATCCATTCTCTCCCTGTTAATTCCATTCCATCACATTCCATTTCAGTCCAGATGATCTGCATCATCTCTGTTCTGTCTCTCTCATACTTCTCACATCCCAGCATCACATGTTCTACTGTTTCATCCTCTCCTGTGTCACACATCTGGTATACCTTGCTTCGGGATTCAGACCATCTATAACTTCTTGCATTCACCTCCATACATTGTGCTCTGGCTCCAAAGAGTAAATCACCACCCAGACTTCCCTCATACCACTTCACATACTCTGGACATTCGTTCTCCTTATACCATACAACAGTTTCCTTTTGTTCCATTTCATTTTTCCACTTTCTTAGCCCCAGGCATTTCACTTCTTTGTCAATCTCACTTTTCCATTTTCTTGCATCCCAGTCTAGCCCTTCTCTATTCCTGCTCATTATTTTCCACTCATGCATTATTCCTCTAACTACCTTACCATTCATGTATACCATTCTCTCACACTTCTTTCCTCATTTGCTATTTCTAATGTTCCACATATAAACCTTCCTTGCCAGTCTTGTATGTTCCATTCGTTCCAGTCTTACTTTGTATCTAAGAGTTACTTTCACCAGTCTTTCTCTGAATGTACTCCATCCCATATCACCTCTCAAAGCTGCTGTCGCTGCATACCTTGGTGCATTCAGTGCCATTCTCGCTACTCGGTTCTGTCCCACCTCTAACTTGTCTATCTCACTCTCCTTCCATGCCATACATAATGCTCGGGACAGCCACACTCTTCCATACTTCTCTCACCAGATCATACTTGCTAGCTCTCAGCCTCGCTGTTGGTTCGTCATGCTAATTTTTTCATTCTTTGTCCTTTCACTTCCACTTGGACTCAGCCATACCCCTAAGTACTTATATTCATCAGTCTGTTTCAGAACATTCTCTCCCACTCTCCATGTATGCTCTCTCTCATCATCTGTTCTATTCACAATCATTACTTGGCTTTTCTCATTACTAAATTTCACACCAAAATCTCTCCCATACCCACCTACAACATCCAAAATCCTTTGCAGTTCCTCTGCTGTTTCACTCATAACAATCACATCATCTGCATACAGTAACATACATATCTTGTCATCTCCAACCCTTACTCCTGCATTCATTCCTCTTGTTCTCATGGCTAGTTCTTCTGTATATAAGCTAAATAGGGTTGGAGAAAGTATACATCCTTGCCTAACTCCTCTCTCACTTCTTACCCATTCTGTTTCTAGATCTCCCAGCCTGTACATTGCTCTTGTGTTTTCATACATACTTCTCACAATATTTACTAATTTTTTACTCATGTGGGACCTAACGAGATCTGGCAACACTGCTACATAATGGCAATACTTTAGATGAATACCGGAGATGTTTACTAATTTTGGGTAATAGTGATATTATCTGCTCTGGTGAACTACTGGTTAGGTTAGGTTAGGGTGGGTTAGGTAGGGATCGATTACCTTTATCAATACTCAATGGAAAAATCATGTGAAATGTATTTTTTGTTAGATATATCAATTTTAAGATACGACATTTCTGTAGTGGAGGGACAAACTGAGGTCGGACAGACAGTGTTACAAATGCTGTGCTTTTTTTTCTTTATCTATTATTTTCAATATTTTCCTTTCCTTTAGTTTATGTTAATCCTTGTGTTTTCCTTTCTTTTCTCTTTTTTTTTCCAAATTTTGACTGTAACAAAATATTACGGACATTAAGGACATTAAGTTGGGTCCCAAACGTTGCAACAATCTAGGTTAGGTTACATAGGTCAGTTTATTTTGTCTGGTAACCAAAAAAATATTTATCCCAATTTTTAATTATTGAATTTCCCACTTAATTGGGCTGCTTTTTTAACATTCTTCATACAATTTCCCAAGTGTGGACAAAATTTGCCTAAAACAAGTAAGTATTCGTAAATCTGGCAACACTGCACGTAGAGGCAGGAAGTCGGGAACCAGCTAGGAAAGCCACGCCCCCATTTCAAAGTACTGTAAATACATACAAAGGTACAGTTGCCAAAAAAGGTATTGCGACAAATCTTGATAGAACTTTAACCATAGTAAATATCCACAACTATTTGTAGGGACTATAAGCATGTATAATAGAAGGAAATATACAAATCCTTCTGTAATACATACTTATAATCCGTACAAACAACAATTGTCATTAATATATTTAATGTTGTATCAATAGTTGTCGCAGTACCTTGTTTGGCAACTGTACATGTACCGTATATGCTGGCGTGCAAGACGACCCCCAAACTCCTGGTGAAATTCTCAGTCATAGTACATGTTTGGTGTACAAGACGAGTGCGAAATCTGGACCTAACCCCAGCCCAGTCAGTTGTGCAGTGGAGGCACATATGGTCAATGAATGTTCATGTACAGTCGCGAGCTGATGGGATGGAGACACGAGTACACTCATCATGGGGTCGCTTCTACCTGACGAGTTATGGGGGAGCACTGAGAGAGGGGGGGGGGGAGTATGGAGGGTCTGGTGGAGGAAGAAAGAACAAGACAGACGCCAATAACAGTGGCTGTAGAGACGTTTTTCTGTATCTTGATGATTTATGGTTAATTTTGGGTGAAGGGACTAATGAAGATGGAGCTCACATTAACAAACCTATATAATTATGTATTGAATTTTATCATTGTCATCATATTTTCTACTCTCATCTATAGGCTAAGTATTGTTCGATATCAGCAGAACTGTAATGACATCAGATGGGATGGATGTCTATATAACTTGGGCATATGTAATGAAATGGCTTTACTCAATGATAAATGTTTCAACAATAATGAATATATTAAACAAAATTATGAGAACCACAATTATAAATATATTATAATTATGTGAAAAGAATATTTTGTGGAACGGAATGAGACAATAGAATCTCTCCTGCAGAATATAGGCTTATTTCTGATGAAGTGAGGGTTTGAGTCATGTGAACCACAGTTCCCTTTACACACACACGCACACAAACACACACGAATCCCACATCTTGTAGCTTTCGCAGGCTTACCAATTTAACACACGGGGAAAATTTAACTTGTCCTACGTTACATATAGTGTATTATTGGATTACACGTAAATTTCTGCCCATAACAAGTAAATCATTAACACGTATACATAGTAGAATAAAGCTAGTTATTATTTGTAAAACATATGATAATCAGTGGTGACAACCTATGAGACGTCAGCCTTCATAACCCTACAAATTTATAATGACGAGTATTTATGTGCACACTATAATATAAAGGATTAATTCAATAGAAGACTACCATCAGCATCTTGCTATTACTTTTAATAATTACTTTATGTTGATATTACTGCACCTTGTATTCCACAATATTTATATAATAAAACTCTTAATAGTGTCAACATTAAAGTAAAATATAACAGACGGAAATACAAATTCTAGTTCCATTTCTATAAAACATTATATATATATATATATATATATATATATATATATATATATATATATATATATATATATATATATATATATATATATATATATATATATATATATATATATATATATATATATATATATATATATATATATATATATATATATATATATATACAGTGCTGGCGGTTAGAAATGTCGCGGTGATGTAAACAACCTGTTCTTACTGATGAGAGGAAAATGGTCTGTGTGAAAATAGTTTTAATGAGGATACTCACCTAAATTAGTAACTGATAGGGTACCCTCGATTGCTTTTTTACATGTTGAGTCATTTGGGAAGGAAGCCAGCCAAATTATGAAGGTATTCCAAGTTAATATTGTCCCAGATATCTTGTATGGCTGCTTGAAGGCGTGGAAGTGAAGATGTGTCACCATCCTTTTGTTGATGTTTAATATACGCCCATAAGTTTTCGATTGGGTTTAAGTCTGGTGAATTTGCTGGCCAAGGTTTTAGGAGAGTAACACCACAGAATTTAAACCAATTGGTAATTAAATGAGCGGTATGGCAAGGAGCACCATCTTGCATAAAATAATCAGAGATGCATTTCTCCATACACTCGTCTAGCTCATCAAGTATGAGTTCAAAGTAATTATCTTTATTCATACGAACATTCTTAGGTAAAAATAGCAACTTTCCCACACCATAGTACGAAAAACAGGCCACACCATCAATGAATCAGGATGCTTTACTGTGTGGTTAAGATATCTGGAGTCATGGGAATCACTACCACGTCGGCGGTACACTCGATTTTTCTGGTTATCTGTAACTTCAAAAGTGGATTCATCCGACCACAACACCTTTCGCCACTCATCAATAACCCAGTCATGATATTGAGAGGCAAAAGCAAATATTTTTTTGTGATGAACAACAGTTAACCAGGGTTTATGTACTGTGCGGCAACACCTGTAACCCAGGTCGTGTTTGAAATAATCCAGCACTGTCCTGTCAGCAACTCCAGCCACCAAATCTGGGTTCTTAGTCTTTAATTCTCGGCTTGTGATGCGAGGTTGGACCTCCAGCTGTCTACCAATAACTCTCTAAGTCCTCTCAGTCACTTTCCCTTTATGCCCTGGTGGTTTGTATGGTGGTGGGATAGAGTCACTCCCGCCCGCACGGATTTTTTTTGTCCACCTCTGTACTGTTCTTATTGATAATCCTGTGTTAGCTGAGATTTCTTGATTAGTTTTATTGTCCTTAGCTGAAGCACAGATAGCTGCAATGTCAGGTTCTTTGAGTCTTTTCTTGGGACCCATAATAATTAGTAACTGGAGGGAATAGTGAACCAATACACACAAAAAACTAGGGTAATTATGAGCTGCAGGATCCCCCCCACTGAGAGCGTAAGGAAGCACTAGCCCGTTATATTGTTTAAAATTCCCATACAAAGCTTAGAGTAGAGTTGCCAGATATCACTACTTTCTACAATCCCATATAATATTAGCCTACAAAGAGTAGCACACGGAAATTAGGGTATATGGCAGTATGCCGGACTTCACGTCAACTCGCGCCATTTCTAACCGCCAGCACTGTGTATATATATATATATATATATATATATATATATATATATATATATATATATATACGTCAAGTTTTTACCCACAAGACTTAATTATTAATGTTGGCATTCTAGCAAACCAATGTATTTTTAAGGTTAGAATTGTAACATATTATTCTCCCGACAAAGAAAATATATGTCTGTCACTTTTGATTCTCCAGGTTTAATAGAAACAGTGGATTTGCGGTAATTTTTTACATAATTTGGTTATGTAATTATTGTTTAATGTTAAGTTGCAATGGATAACAATATTTTTATTACTTGAAATTTTTGAGCTAACTATCACATAGTTCACAATGGTGAGTTTAGTGTGGCGAAATAATATCAGTTATATATCCAACTCGAAAACATTAATCAGTTATTACATATCCCTATGTCCATCTAACTCGTAGACACAACTAATTCAATTCAGCCTGCCATATCTTCACTAATGTCGCTCATACAGTCAGCCCCAACCACTATCATAATTCCTTCCCGTCTGTCCCTCCAACCAGTGAATGCTTCGAATAAAACTTTCAGTGGATGGTGCGATAGTTCTATATGAGTCAAAAGTGTCAACACTCCACCAGCCCCTCCACAACCTGCCCTCATCTTTTCCTCTCTCTCTCCCTTCACCCCTCAATAACTCGTCAGGTAGAAATGACCCCATGATGAGTGTAATCGTGTCTCCATCCCATCAGCTCACGACTTGTTTTTATCTCGATAAATCTTCATATTCGGTTCGATCCTCCAGTCCAATAAACCCCATGATAAAGATTCATAATATGAACGACAGTGTTGCCAAGTGCAAAAGGCATCCTACCACCATGTTTCTGAGAGGCCTGTCCTCGATCCATTAGTCGGTAACTGTATGTCGTCACAATCTGTCACACGAAAACTTAGACGAAATTCTTGTGCGTTTTCCACGTTTTGGTGGGAGTTAATGAAACCTTCACAATAATGTTTTGTTTTAATAAATGTCAGTGGGGATGTGAGTTTCTGTGGAGGATCTTGGTTTGACTGATTCTTTGGCTGGCAATAGCCAAGACAGAATGAAAATGTGGCAGCATGTATTTGACCTTCCGATTTTTTTTAATTATGAATGAATTAAAATTAAGATGTTACAATTATATGGTATTGAATTGTATTAAGAATTATTGTTTAAGTATGTCAAGCTGGTGTCCAGTAACAATATGAAATGGAATGACGCTAATAAATAGTGTAATAAATGTATCAAAACAAAAAACAAATTACTCACACACAGAGGAGGGCGGAAGACACGAGAGGTGAGGGAGGAGGGATGGAATGGGATGGGGTCTGGACGTCGTTCCAATGTGTACGTTAGTCATACCGACTCACATGGCTTCGACTTAAAACGCTAAGAGTAAACTCCGTAATAAACAACATTAATCATTGCTAAACCTGTTAGAGTTGATGATATCTTGTAGGAGACTGGAGGGTGTGAGGATCACAGAAACGACGAGTTGCCGGGATCTATGTATTCTATGTAAACAGCTGGGAGTCTCAGTCTCCCATCATACAGCATAAACAACAATGCAGCAGCGCCATGTGCATCCCACACATACAATACTGTACATCATTAATAATACAATAATATACTCCTTAGTGACATAAGTTTGTTATCTTTAACACCCCCTCACAAACTGAAGTCACTCTGTGACCACACTAAATTTTAACAATTTAGCCTTGGGGAGAGGCTTTTTGAACATGTCTGCTACATTATCTTCTGATGGTATATACTCTAATATGACATTACCATCTTCTACCTGACTTTGTGAACATGCCTGCTACATTATCTTCTAATGGTATATACTCTAATATGACATTACCATCTTCTACCTGACTTCGAACATAATGCTACTTAATATCTATATGTTTTGATCTTTTGTGATAGACTGGGTTTTTAGCTAATGCAATTGCACCTTGGTTATCCACTAATAATACTACATTATCCCTCTGGGATCCAGTAACATCTGCATATAGTTGTGATAGAAAATTACACTCCTGAACTGCATGGCTAGTGGCTACATATTCTGCCTCACAAGTAGAGAGGGCAACCATATTTTGTTTCTTACATTTCCTAGATATGAAAGGGCCATGAATATTCAGCTTAAAACAGTAACTCGTAACACTACGCCTGTCCTCTGAAGATCCCCAGTCTGAATCACAGTAACCAGTCAATTTTAATCCTGTTTCCGATTTACAAAACTTCAAACCAAGATAAATTGTTTCTTTGACATACATTAATACATGTTTAGCTACACCAAGCTGAGCTACAGTTGGTTTTGACATAAATTGGGATACTTTTGTAACTACAAAACATAGGTCAGGTCTGGTTGCAGCCATAAGATAAATAAGACTTCCAACTATTTCCCTGTAAAGTTTGGGATTCTCTAATACACTGGAATCAAAATTTGCTATCTTACTGATGCTGGGATCACATGGAATACACTTAGGTTTACAGTCTGACATGTTGAAGCGTTGTAGAATTTTCTCACAGTACCTTTTCTGGTGCATTATTATACAATGGTCACTTGACACAAATTCTATTTCAAGAAACCATGACAGTTGGCCAAGGTCTTTCATTCTGAACTTCTTACACAATATTACCTTCATAGAATTCAATACCTCAGTATCACTAGCTGCTATTATTATGTCATCAACCCAGAACAGGATCAGTACAGTAGAGTCTTCATCTATCTTATGATACACACAATGGTCCGATTATGATGGAACTAATCCTTCCTCAACCAGACTATCATGCAACAAGTTATACCAATTTCTGCCACTCTGCTTTAAACCATACAGGGATTTCTTTAATTTACAGACAAGTTTATCTCCTTTTTCATTAGTTTTGACAAAGCCCTCCGGTTGCTCAAGGTATATATCACAATCAATATCTGCATTCAGATATGCAGTCTTTACATCCATTTGATGAATCTGTAAATTATCTTGTATAGCTAACTGTAATAACATTCTCAATGAAGTCAGTCTGGCAGTTGGAGAAAAAGTTTCATGGTAGTCTACCCCATAAATTTTGGAAAAAAAACCTTGCTACAAATCTGGCTTTGTGTCTCTCCCCATTATGTGGATCATCTTTCACTGAGTAGACCCATTTACTCCCTACAAAAGACCTCCCCTCAGGTAGCTCTGTTAATTCAAATGTATTACTCTCAATTAGGGCATCAATCTCTTCCTGCATAGCTTTTTGCCATAACTGTGAGTCTGGGGATTGTATTGCTTCCACATAAGTATTAGGGGTCTCACATACCCATTTATGACAATAATGGATAGTAAACCCTGCTAACATATCATTTTCATCATCATCATCCCATTCTAAAACATAATCCTTCAGGTAGCTGGGAGTGTTTCTCACTCTCGAAGAGTTTTGTCTTGCATAACCCTCGTCAGTGTTGGCTCCATTAGTTTTATTCTTGTATTTTACCTGATCATACCCTAGAATCTTTGGCATTTCTATCTCAAACCTCTCTGTAAATATTACACATCTTACTCTCCTAACTTCCCTCTTCTCTGGAAGATACACAAGATAAGCTGGGCTCTGTCCCTCATATCCCACAAACACTCCCCTCTCACAGCGTGCATCTAACTATTTACAATTTTGGATATAAGCATAACATACTGTACCAAAAATATGCATATTACTTAAGTTTGGTTTACTCCCAGTTAATACTTCTACTGGAGTTCTGCCTGTTCTTGGATTAAAACAGCGATTTCTTATGTATGCAGAGGCTTTCATAGCATAAGGCCACATCATTTTGGGTAAATCAGCCTCTAGTAAGAAACATCGTGCCATTTCACACATGATTCTCCAAAAACGTTCTGCTGTACCGTTTTGATGCGGGGAATGAGGTGCTGAGTACTCCTGCTTAATCTTGTGTTTCACCATGAGGGATTTAAATTTCTTGGATATATATTCACCACCATTGTCAGTCCACAAACGTTTTACAGATCCATAAGGTGCACTGTCAGCTAGAAATTTCTCTGTGGCTGATATTGTATCACTCTTTTCTTTCATCAGGTAAACCATGAAGGCTCCTGAATGATCATACACAAATGTAATTGCATATTTAAATCCTCCCTTATCCACTACATTCATTGGGCCAGCTAAGTCACTGTGTATTAAATCTAAATTCCTAGTTGCTCTTTTATCTGGTTTCCTGTTTGTAGATTTACTCATTTTTCCTAAGATACCTACAGGCTTCACAATGAACTTTTTCCTTTTCACCAGAAATATGCATACCTTCCACTGCCTTCTCAAGTTATATAATGTCCTTAAAATTACAATGGCCTAGGATTTTATGCCACTCCTCAACGTTCACTTGCACATTTTCAACATTATTACTGAAGTATAAGTTACCCTCTCTTTTCACGTTGAATACAGAGCCATCTGGTGTAACTGGTTCTGCATGGTTAGGTTCAAAGCTTACACATACACCTTTTCTTGTTGCAGCTGGAACCGAAAATATGTTAAACTTATATGAGGGAATGTATAAAGCATTTTTCATCACCATTTCCCTTGGTTTACCATTTATATCATACAACATCACACTAACATCACCTCTGCCTAATACATCTCCAGTTTGTCTACTTCCGTCTGCTAGTTGCATTACTTGTTTATCTGGTTCAAAGTCTCTGTCCAATCTAATAAACTTGGTCTTGTCTGTTACAATATGCACTGATGCACCACTGTCCACCAACAATGTACTGGTACCTGCCTTATTATCCTTGAGAGATTGTGTGCTGGCCTGGAATGCAAAGTTGTGGAAGTTGTCACCCTCGTCACTGTCCTCTCCTCTTGGTGCTTGGTTTCCCTCACTGCTTACTGTGTTTGCTGTGGTGGCATTCTTCTTCCTGCACTGGTGTGTGTTGTGGTTATTGGATTTACACTTGTTACACCACCTATGGTTCTGCTGGGCTCGCTGGGGACACTGGAAGGACTTGTGACCTGGCTGGTGGCACTCATAACATTTCAGTGGGAATCTGCTTGTATTCATCACACTTTCTTCCTCACGGAAGCTTCTTAACTTTCCTGATTCTTCATAGTTCATCAGGGCCTTCTTGAACTCCTGGAACGTCATTTCCTTCTCCCGTTGCTCCACCACTGTGCTGAAGGTGTCGTATGCTTGAGGGAGTCCACTCAGCACCATCGCCATAGTCATACTATCACTTACTGCTTCGCCTGCTTTCTTTAGTGCTGCTGTCACTGCTTCTGTTCTTATTATGTAGTCTACCAACTGTTCGTCTCCGCCCAGCCTGAGTGTTGACAGTTTCTTGTACAGTGAAATCACCCTAGGTTTGCTTGCACCCAGGTAATAGTTCCTTAGGATCTGCAATGCTTCCTTGCCTTTATCTGCTGCATCGCGAAGAATCAAGGCAATGCTTCTGTCATCTAGTAGCTGAATCAACTCTGCATATACTTGTTTGTTCTTACTTTCTTCCGGCGTCCTTCCCTCCAGTAAAACTTCATCAAGCTCCTTGGTCATCAAATTATCTCGAAACTTGGCTTCCCACACTTCAAATTTTTCTCCATCTCCATCAAACACTAGTCTGTGTCTGGGCCCATAAGCTGTTAGAGTTGATGACATCTTGTAGGAGACTGGAGGGTGTGAGGATCACAGAAACAACGAGTTGCCGGGATCTATGTATTCTATGTAAACAGCTGGGAGTCTCAGTCTCCCATCATACAGCATAAACAACAATGCAGCAGCGCCATGCGCATCCCACACATACAATACTGTACATCATTAATAATACAATAATATACTCCTTAGTGACATAAGTTTTTTTTTTTAACAAAATCCAACTAAAATTAGGCTGGGGTGTGTTGTTCACTGTGCCAAAGTACCAAACCTATTAAACAATTACTTCGGCTGAAAATCGCGAAAAACTGTGATTCGCGAGGCCTGAAATGCATAGTAGTGTGTGTGTGTGTGTATGTGTAACTCCTCTTGTCTCCTGTATAGTGACGTATATAAATAAGGTGTCGTCATCTAGTGGGACAGAAGAGAAGCTACGGTACCAACATCACCACGAAGCTCCACTACTGTTTCATCTGGTGCGACACCCAATAATTTCGGGGCCTCACAACAGTCACGGGCTACTGATAGCCTACAGCCCAGAGGTTGAGGTATAGAAAAACAAAAATGGTGTAACCCTTTTAATTTGAAGTTCATATTCTCGTCCTGTCCTTTCACTATCCCTCCCTTCTTTACCTTTCTCTGTTTTATCATCTGATGTACAGTCGGCGGCAAAAGTCCTGTCGCCTCACTTGCTTCACCGAGGCACGCGATCTTCATAGACTCGATATTATTAGGTGTAGAAAACGTGCATATTTCTCGAGTCCATGAACACTGCTTGTCTCGGCGAAGCAGGTGAGGCGAGTAAGAGTAAGGGTTGATGGCAGGTGTTTCAGATGTGAGAGACGGAACTGGTAGCTCACACAATGCCTGGTGTATACGATGGTAACGCTGAACTGGTGAAAGCGGGAGTGGAGGAGACTGTACAGTCATCTCATGTACAGTCACGAGCACTAATAAATATTCAGGTGTGTTTCAATACCTAGAGACAGTAAATAAATGCACAATAAAATCTCCATTGGAATTACTTCGTTGGTGAATTTGTCCTGTTCAAAGCTTCAACCAGAGCTGTAAACTTATTAGTGCTCGTTACTGTTTCTCTCTGCCTGGAATTTCTCACAACTATGTCTAGCCAAATTCATTTTCGTCACCTACACTTTTATTACGTTTTATTTCTTACTTAGTTTAAGTGACCCCGTGTTGTATTTAGAAAATTGGAGGTTAGTGAGTCCTTCAAATATTGCTATGAAACACACACACACACACACCTATATGGAAGGAGCTTGTTTCGTGACATAGTCAGGAGGAATCAGAAGCCACCAAGTCTCATACACGATCACAGGGTCCTTAAGGGGGTGTGGGAATAGGGGGACAGGCTTGGGGAGTTTTGGGGGGGTGCAGGAGTAGAGGGACAGGCTTGGGGGGGACGGGGGGTGCGGGAATAGGGGGACAAGTTTGGAGTGGGTAGAAAGCCTGTCCCCCTATTCCCGCACCCCCCAAGCCTGTCCCCGTACTCCCACACCCCCTTAACTATCGCCTTTCCTATATATAAACTTTTGGAGACAGGATTACCTCACTCACTCACCCTTATATTAAACTTTACCAGGTGACCAAAGTTGAGAATGTAGCCGGGCTCCACTTGTTGTCTTCAAAATATCCCGAAGCTCAGAGACGCCTTACAGAAACACATCCATTCACTACCACTGTCAGCCACTACTACTTTATGTATGTGTATGTGTGTGTATAAGAGAGAGAGAACGTGTGTATGTGTGTATTTGTGTGTAAGAGAGAGAGAACGTGTGTGCGTGTGTTTGTGTAAGAGAGAGATAGTGTGTGCATGTGTTTGTGTAAGAGAGAGATAGTGTGTGCATCTGTTTGTGTAAGAGAGAGATAGTGTGTGCGTGTGTGTGTGTAGGAGAGAGAGAACGTGTGTGTATGTGTGTGTGTGTGTGTGTGTGTTCTCCGGTAACAGCCAAGTAATATGTCCTTTATCATCTTGGTCAATACTCATGTTTCATAATCATAACCATTAATAATACCAACGTTTCATTACAGTAAGTCTCAACTTACATATTCTACAAATACTCTTTCTGTGTCTGTGTGTGTGTTTATATTTTCTTTTCTTTTTTATAGAGTAATGTTGTTTATCATCAGTTCTTTATTACTTCTATGTATGTATGTATGTATGTATCACTTCACCCTTATGGTCCATCACAGATAAAAAGACTTTAATTAATAAACAAAGGAGGACTGATAATAAAACATTGATTTGCAACAAATGCAAACTTTTTGTGTTTATTAAATCACAGGTTACAGTCAAAGCAAATAATCCCAACAAACTATTCCCAGCAATATCAGGTACAATTATTTTTACTCATCTGGAATTATTTCCTGGCATACTTTGGGTGAATCAAGGTATTCCAATGTACACTCGAGCTCGTAAATTCGCGACCACATCCTCAAAATGTTTATGTCATTTGAGCTGGTAACACTGTGTGGGGAAGGTGTCGTTGTAAGTGAAATATTGTATCATATCCATTTACTATGTTCCACCAACTCTTATTCCTCCCCAAATAAATGTTACCAGCTCAAATGACATAAACATCGAAGTATGTGGTCCCAAATAAATGTTACCAGCTCAAATGACATAAACATCGAAGTACGTGGTCCCAAATAAATGTTACCTGCTCAAATGACATAAACATATAAGTAAGTGGTCGCGAATTTACGAGCTCAGGTGTACAGCCACAATCAAATATCCACCGACACTCTCCTTTCATCGTGGTAAATATTATCTTGGTAATAAAGAACAACACTTGTATGATTTTGCAGCACCTCATAATAACAATTGATGGAGGTTGAGTTGACATAAGTTGTTCTATGATTATATTGTGAAAAGATACTGATTAATTTGTATGTACAGTCGGCAGCATAAGTTCGCTTCATTTCCACCTATGTATGTATGAGCTATAATGATGATATTACACAATGTAAATGCAGAGATGACAGATATAGTTCACATGTGGTAAATTACGTATGTTGTTGGTATAAAAACTATTTGAGAATGCAACTATCTGGTCATATTAACATTATTAAAGTCATGAGACAGACACAAATTTATGCTGCCGGCTGTACGATGGAAGGAAAGTGTCGTTGGTTATTTGATTGTGGCTGTACCAAAAGAATAGACTACTATCTCATTAAAATACAGTTTATATTCAAAGTAAATATCTGTACAAAAAACAGTAAAGGTCTGTGTGTGTGTGTCAGTGCAACAACAGTGTGAAAATCACTAATTCATTTTATTCTAGGTATAGAACACACACATACATTTTCTCTTTCTCCCTCTCTCTCACACACAAGAAACAAAACACACATACTCTCTCTGTGTGTCTCTTTCTCTATCCCTCTCACAATAAACCAAAACTAAAATACACACACACATATATTATAACTCCTTATAGTGGGTATAGCCATGACTGATAATGATGCACCAGCGTCCAAGATGTGTTGGAGAGAAAAACAACAGAGTTCGAAAAATTAAGTCTTCTAAATCTCTCTCATTTTTTAGAATGGTTTGGAAAATAATTTGTTGGAACTCTGTTTAGTTGCTCTCCAACACTCCTTGGACCGTGGTCCAGCACTATCAGCCATGACTGTACATAGAAATAATACAAGTTGTTGATATCATGTTATAACTCCTTATATTACGTAAGTACATAGAAATAATACAAGTTGTTGATATCATGTTATAACTCCTTATAGTAAGTACATAGAAATAATACAAGTTGTTGATATCATGTTATAACTCCTTATAGTAAATACATAGAAATAATACAAGTTGTTGATATCATGTTATAACTCCTTATAGTGGAGTATAACAATATAACAGCAAGTCTTTTATATAAAACATATCAACTTAATTAATAGAATATGCAATTTATTTTGTCATATAATAAAACATTGAAATTATTAGTAAAAAGATGGTATTAAAACTTTTTACTGAAAACATGAAATTAGATAATAATTATGATAAATATAAAATAGGTTATACTGTTTATCAAGAGTAAACAAAGTTCAGAATGTGATGTGTGTTTCATTGTTACTGGTTTGTTGGCATTTGTGTGTGTAGGTGTGTGTTTGTGTGTGTGTTTCCTTGTTACTGATTGTCTGGTACTTGTGTCTGTATGTGTGTGTGTTTCCTTGTTACTGGTTGTCTGGTACTTGTGTCAGTATGTGTGTGTGTTTCCTTGTTACTGGTTGTCTGGTACTTGTGCTCGTTTATAAAGAAAGAGAGCCAGCCTACAATACATTGGGGCAAGGTACAGCATAATGTTAATGTCCACAAACCTAATCCAAGAGAAGTATATAAATGCAGATATTAGTGTGGCAAAGAACACGGTCACAATTTCCAGCCTCGGCAAATACAATGCCAAGCTCCGGATTTCTGCTTTCCACACCTGGTCACACAAAGTTATCTTCTGTGTTGAGTTTGTATCTTGTTCAGAGTCAGTAGTGTTGGGTTCAAGGTCAGACATTTCTTTTTTAATTTCCGTGATATCTTTCTCAATGTCCGTAACATCTTGCATAATGTCTGAAATATTAACACACATAGTGAGTATAAGAGAGAGAAAAACACAAAAATATTAACACCAATACTCATTATATGTGTGTGTGTGTAATCCAATGAGTTGTCTGTTGGTTGATGTGTGTGTGTAGGTATGTGTGTGTAAGCCACTGAGTTAGTTGTTGGTTGGTGTTTCCCCTTGTGTGCTTGTGTGTGTGTGTGTGTGTGTAAGTGTGTGTGTGTGTGTGTGTGTGTGTGTGTGTGTGTGTGTGTGTGTTTGTAAACCATTGAGTTTCCCCGAGTGTGTGTGTGTGTGTGTATGTGTGTGTGTGTGTGTGTGCGTGTGTATAAACCATTGAGTTTCCCCTGTGTGTGTGCGTGTGTGTGTGTGTGTGTGTATAAACCATTGAGTTTCCCCTTGTGTGTGTGTGTGTGTGTGCAAGTGTGTATGTGTGTGTGTGTGTGTGTGTGTGTATAAACCATTGAGTTTCCCCTGTGTGTGTGTGTGTGTGTGTGTAAACCATTGAGTTTCCCCTGTGTGTGTGTGTGTGTGTGTGTGTGTGTTTGTGTAAACCATTGAGTTTCCCCTGTGTGTGTGTGTGTGTGTGTGTATGTGTTTGTGTAAACCATTGAGTTTCCCTTGTGTGTGTGTGTGTGTGTGTGTGTGTGTGTGTGTGTGTGTGTATAAACCATTGAGTTTCCCCTGTATGTGTGTGTGTGTAAACCATTGAGTTTCCCCTGTGTGTGTGTGTGTTGATAGGTCAGGTTGTAAGTTATATGTTGTGTATAAGATAAGTTTGGTTACACTCACCAGTGGGACAGGGTTGACTCACTGTACCACACTCATCACCATATACACAATTAATAGAGATTGTAAAATTGACGTGGTGAGACAATGGCCGGCTACAGTTGTATTGTTGTGTAGTCTGGTTGTGTCCTGGTGTGGTCTCAGTCACCCTCATCCAGTCTATTCCCACCTGTAATAATACATTATGATTATTACACATTCATAAACACACCTATAGTATAATGTACAGTACAGTTGTGGCATATAGTCCTTGACCACGGTGTGAAGGGAAGTCTGTTCCAGGACTATCTGCTGCGACTGTACATAATGTGTATATGTGTACAGGCCTAGTCTAATGTACATAATGTGTATATATATGTGTACAGGCCTAATGTACATAATGTGTATATTTGTACAGGCCTAATGTACATAATGTGTATATGTGTACAGGCCTAATGTACATAATGTGTATATGTGTACAGGCCTAATGTACATAATGTGTATATGTGTACATGCCTAATGTACATAATGTGTATATGTGTACATGCCTAATGTACATAATGTGTATATGTGTACATGCCTAATGTACATAATGTGTATATGTGTACATGCCTAATGTACATAATGTGTATATGTGTACATGCCTAATGTACATAATGTGTATATTTGTACAGGCCTAATGTACATAATGTGTATATGTGTACAGGCCTAATGTACATAATGTGTATATGTGTACATGCCTAATGTACATAATGTGTATATGTGTACAGGCCTAATGTACATAATGTGTATATGTGTACATGCCTAATGTACATAATGTGTATATGTGTACAGGCCTAATGTACATAATGTGTATATTTGTACAGGCCTAATGTACATAATGTGTATATGTGTACATGCCTAATGTACATAATGTGTATATGTGTACAGGCCTAATGTACATAATGTGTATATTTGTACAGGCCTAATGTACATAATGTGTATATGTGTACATGCTTAATGTACATAATGTGTATATGTGTACAGGCCTAATGTACATAATGTGTATATGTGTACATGCCTAATGTACATAATGTGTATATGTGTACATGCCTAATGTACATAATGTGTATATGTGTACAGGCTTAATGTACATAATGTGTATATGTGTACATGCCTAATGTACATAATGTGTATATGTGTACATGCCTAATGTACATAATGTGTATATGTGTACATGCCTAATGTACATAATGTGTATATGTGTACATGCCTAATGTACACAATGTGTATATGTGTACATGCCTAATGTACACAATGTGTATATGTGTATAGGCTTAATGTACATAATGTGTATATGTGTACATGCCTAATGTACATAATGTGTATATGTGTACAGGCCTAATGTACATAATGTGTATATGTGTACATGCCTAATGTATATAATGTGTATATGTGTACAGGCCTAATGTACATAATGTGTATATGTGTACATGCCTAATGTACATAATGTGTATATGTGTACAGGCCTAATGTACATAATGTGTATTTTTTTTTTTTTTTTTTTTTTTATATATGATCCGACACTGGACATAGGCTTAATCAAGCCCGTTATCGTGGCCCAGGTCAACTGATGCTCACACACACACACGTCACGACTTCCGAACTGGTACCCAGCCACAGAGAGAGGGAAGTGAGGGTGATTTCCAAATACTACAGCTGTTATGGTACCAGTGAGGGTGTTATGGTACCAGTGAGGGTGTTTTACGACGTTCGGTGGCCTTATAGTTAGTGCCTGACACTCAAATCGGAAGAGTAAATATTCTCAGGCCCTCACCTGAGAGGATTGATCTCCCGACCTCTATGGTATGAGTCCAGAACACTAACCACTCGGCCACCTATATGTGTAGAGGCCTAATGTAAATAATGTGTATATGTGTACAGGCTTAATGTACATATAATGTGAACACTTGTATTAATATAACTGTATTCAGTGATATACAATACACACACACACACACACACACATGGAAACATTTCCCAAGAGAAAACTCAGAGAGGTGCGCACACACACACACACACAATTCCTGTTGGCTTCATAATATTCTCCTTTTGTTTTGTCTGTGTGTAGGTAATGAGTGGGTTGAATTGAAGGTTACTGACTACTCCACACAGGGAAACCAAACTGAACCTATAATCTCTCTCTCTCTCTCTCTCTCTCTCTCTCTCTCTCTCTCTCTCTCCATATATACATACACACACACACATACAGACATACATACATACAGATATACATAAAGACAAACATACAGACAGACAGACATACCGACATACATACAGACATACTTACTGACATACAGACATACATACAGAAATACTTACTGACATACATACAGACAGACAGACATACCGACATACATACAGACATACAGACAGACAGACATAAATACATACATATATACATACATACATACATGCAGGCAGACAAACAGACAAACAAACAGAGAGACAGACATACAAACATACATACATACATACAGACATGCATACATACATACATACAGACAGACAGATAGACAGACAGACAGACAGACATATATACATACATACATACATACATATTCTTTATTATTATAAAATTATCATTATAATAATAATTATTAAACTTAATATTATAATATTAAATTACATTAATAATAATAATAATAATAATAATAAAAACAATAATAATAATTATTACTATTATTATTTTTATTATTATTGTTATTATTTTCGTAATTTATATTATCATCATCATCATCATCATCATCATCATCATCATCATTAATATCATTATTACCTTCATCATTATTATTGATGATAATAATAAGAATTATTATATTATTATTATTATTAATAATGATAATAATAATAATAATAATAATCAATAATTAAGAAGAAGAAGAAGAAGAAGAATAAAAATAAGAATAAGAAAAAGAAAAAGAAGAAGAAGAAGAAGAAGAAGAAGAAGAAGAAGAAGAAGAAGACGAAAGTAAACACAACTGACCTGAACCAAGTAGTATCGTGGAGGTGATGTGTTTGAAGGTTTGTCATTGTACACCTGAACAATGGTGGAGTCAAGAATGTAGTCACCATTACACATCACCTCCAGCCATACATGTTGAGTCATGATGTTATTTGGTGTGTGAGACATTGTTACCATGGCACCATAATAACCAGAGTACCACAACCTGATACTCCAGTGTTGGTTTGGTAGGTCCTTGAAGGTAAGTCTGGTCACCTGTTCCTCCCCTTCCATCACATCTATGTCCACTCCCGTTGTTGATACATTGGTGTACTCTGAAGGTGAGACAATGACATGATAGTGTTGTGTTCACCTTCATAACCTCCTTCTCTATCCTTCCTTATCAATACAGTTAAAGAGAGAGAGAGAGAGAGAGAGAGAGAGAGAGAGAGAGAGAGAGAGGCCTTGTAGGAATTGGTAAATGGTGATAGAGAGGTGGGATACTAAG